>JAKLML010000034.1:0-275336 GCA_022813425.1 Aureobasidium lini
ATAGTAGTAAAGAGGACGAGGAAGAAGAAGAAGAAGGCTAAAGCGAAGACGAAGAACAAGACGAAAACATGGATCCTAATTCGTAAAGCGAGATATAGATCCTAAGGACGTCGAACAAGCGACACAAAAGCTAGTAAGTAGAGTGGATAGCAGCGCACCTAGGTATAACGCTATTACGACCACTAGTAATAGAAGTACATAATAGTAGCATAGTCTAAGGACATGCACGAAGAGGGATTATTACGCTATAGATGCGACAAGAAGCGTAGGAGACAAGACTAGGATTTTCATCGTCATCGCCGATAGTTATACTATTATTGCTGCCGCTAGTGCTAACGCTAGTCCGAAACCTAGCCCGACACGTAACCTAATACGTAGCTCGACACGTAGCACTAATGGCCGTTATGTACGCGCTATAAGCATAGATAGAAGTAGCATTAAGATACGAGTTCTAAGCATTACAAGATAGAGCAGAAATGGTTAAGAGAGGCAAGATGTAGCGAGAAGACGATAATATACGACGTATAGAGAAGTTAGAAGAGTAGTGTAACAAGTAGAGTAGATGTTATCCGATTTGCAAAGCTAGTAGAGTTAGCATAACCGAAGACAACATAGATTATACGGTAGGACATAATTAGTAGAGATGTAGACATAAGCACGCGGACAACATGCGAGAGGTTTAGGAGATAATGAGAGTGTAGATTAGGCGAATAGACGGGGTTTTAGGATGCCTAACCTTCTATAAAGTTACGGATCGGGGCCTAATCCATTTGATTTTAGGTAGGGGAGGAAATTTTGGGGGGGGTCCGATCTATTTAATTTCGGGGGGTCCGATCCGTATTAATCGGATCGATGAATATTCAAAGTAGAAGTGGGATATTTATAATTACTGCACTACGAAAAAAATGGCTTATCTAGATTCGTCGTATCTTGTTTAGTTATAGTTATGCGTAGGAGGGAGTATTTAAAGTATTCGTGGTGATGGTTATAAGAAAATGTAGGGGAGACAGCTAGATCTTGTTTGGTGGAGAGAAGTAAGTGAGAGTGTTGAAAGTATAGCGGCTCTTTTTTCCCATTGCAACGATTACATGGTCATCGAGAACAGCCTTTTAACGATTCGTTTGTCGAAGGGGTGATTCATGAACTGCTTGATCCGTTCGTCGCCTCTGAAGAGAAATCATAGCTTGAACAACATGCAATATGACGCGAGCCTGCCACCGGATCAGGTTTTGCGACAACACGACTTCGTTTTCTGTTTTATGGTTTGATAGTGATTTAGACTCGAGATCAGTCTCATGCGCCTAATCCATGACAAAATTGTATATTCCATTCGACATCTGCGATAACAAAAGCGACTCTACTCTAATTCGCTACCAGTTGCCTTCCCAGCAGCAGATCTGGGGAAGAAATTAAGGTTATTTGACATGAATCCAGAAAAATGACGGAACGGTCGACCAGCGGAGGCTCTGGAAAGCAAACAATAGCGTCATCATGTCATAGTGAGTAAAGCCAAACAACGAAGTTCGTATGTGTATAAACGCTGTCGCTGTACGGACTCGTTGTGTTCTTCTCATACCACTTCTCAAATTTTTGTCGCAGCAGCTTGTTTCTCCTGTAGCTAGCACCTTACCTCACGCAAAACCCGTCTTTCCCTATCCACCACCATGCCTTACCCGGAGACCGCAACTGGATTCGTTGTCAAGGATCCCAAGAAGTATGTGACTTTCTCCCAAAGCTCAGGGCACCAATTGACGTGAGTGACAGGTGGCAGTCCTTCCACAAGGAAGAGTTCAAGCTCAAGACATTCAAGGAGGATGATGTCGACATCGCCATCGACGCATGTGGTGTTTGTGGTTCCGACGTTCACTGTAAGGATCTTCAACGTGTTGAGAAGAGGATCAGTTACTGACATAAATAGCTATCACTGGTGGCTGGGGTGAAACTCCACTTCCTCTCTGTGTCGGACACGAAATCATCGGTGAGTCGCGACGGAATGCCCTTCCTTTCGCTTGTTAGATCGTGGCTAACTCTTCCGCTCAGGCCGTGCAGTCAAAGTCGGTAGCAAGGTGAAGGACATCAAGGTCGGCGACCGTGTCGGTGTCGGCGCTCAAGTCGGTGCAGACTTGACTTGCGACAACTGCAAGGCTGACCAGGAGAACTACTGCCCCAACCAGTGAGTCCTATTGTAATTACGAGTATAGCCTATGCTGACGACATCTCCAGGATTGACACTTACGGTGCCAAGTTCGACGATGGTGTTGTCTCCCAAGGTGGATTCTCTTCCCACATCAGAGTCCAGGAGTACTTCGTATTCAAGATTCCCGAGAACCTCGATACTGCCATCGCTGCCCCAATGCTGTGTGCTGGCTTGACGACCTATTCACCACTCGTTCGTCTCGGCTGTGGCCCTGGCAAGAAGGTTGGCATCGTCGGCATCGGAGGTCTCGGTCATTTCGCATTGATGTGGGCACATGCATTAGGTGCAGAGGTCTTCGCCATCTCCCACACCAAGGATAAGGAGGAGGACGCAAAGAAGCTCGGAGCCGACCACTTCATCTACTCTGGAGACAAGGACTGGGCCAAGCCATACGCCTTCAAGTTCGACTTCATCTTGAACTGTGAGTCGTTCGATCAATGAGACAGAGTAAACCACCTACTGACACGGCAATGCGCAGGCTCGGACATGACCCAAGAATTCGAAATGTCCACTTACCTGAGCACCCTCAAGGTCATGGGCCGCTTCCACAACGTCGGTCTTCCCGATTACGACCTCCCAGCCATGAAGGCTCAGGACTTTGCACCCAATGGATCATACATCGGCGCCAGTCATATTGGCAACCACCCTGAAATGGTTGCCATGCTTGAGCTTGCTTCCAAGCAAAACATCAAGTCGTGGATCGAGACAATTCCCATCTCTGCCGAAGGCTGTGCAAAGGCAGTCACTGGTGTGAAGGAGAACAAGGTTCGTTACCGTTACACTCTTACTGGATTCGATGAGGCCTTTGGCAAGCGCTACTAGTCGTGCTTTCTGCCGACCGTAATATTTTGGACGATCTTGGATGATATTGGATGTAATGTGGTATAATCTTGGTTGACGATAAAACGTATAACACCGTAATAGACGATGTCTTTTTCTTGTCTTTCCTGCGGAACCGTGTCGGTTCGCCGTGATGATTTGTAGCCTGTGTTCAGCATTATTAGTTATGATGGGGTTTACGCGGGTGATGCTACAGCGTCTGATGGCCTCTGATCTATAGTAGCGTCCGATGAGAGCGGCTTGGGATTATGCTTTCTGTAAAGAAATGTCAAGAGCGAAACAGCGACGTCAACAACGCAACGGAAGAAATTCGTGACGAAGCCCGTGCGCACCCATCCATCTCGACTCGGAAGCTCAACCGACTCCTTCCGCATCCTCGACAAGAACCACACACCCGACTCTCGTATCCCCCATCATGCGCCCGAGTGAACGACTCAGCCCATCCAGGTCGAAACCCTTGACCTCGTCGAACCATGTCGCCATGACGCCCGCGCCTCACGTCAATCGCGATCACCCGTTCTACTGGTCCGGTGTAGTAAGGTCGAGGGTGATGCAAGAGATGGAATGAGAACAGGATACACTTGTTGGTCTGAAACGTTAAATGCGACCGGTTTGGGTTCAAGAGCGATCGATACCCGCACGCGCAATGTAGTAGTACCGGCAACTCTCAACCATCAGTCTATGCAGAAGTCACAACACGTCTGCCGTAAAATCTCAGCTCAACGCGTCGCTTCGTCCCAACAGCACATGTCGCGGCGTAACTAAAATCCAGGATTCGATGAGACAGACGTTGCTTGGAAAGAAACGTTGTTCGCGTTATGGCTATTTACACACAAACTCCAATCATGAATCCACTCAAGCTTCCGCCTTGATGTAAGGAATACCGGTCAACTTGTACACACGCTCCGACAGCTGTGGCTTCTTTCTAGGTTCAGATCTGTTGTGAGGGTCGGGCTCGCCATTCCTTGATGCCTGATTCCTTCCCATGACTTTGCAGTTGGGCCCTGTCTGATGTCAGTGACCTTTCTCGAATAGTTCGTGATGGCAAGACTTACAGTGAGTGGTACCGAACCAACCCTCAAAGGCGACCTTCTTCCTCTGCAATTCCTCCTCAGAGGCTTCTGTGACGGGCATGTAACATGTGTACACACAGAAACGGGATTGATCAGTCGTGGAAGAAAGGTTGTAATGAGGTGTGCGCGAGTCCCAGAGAAGAAGATCTCCAGGTTCAGCGCAGACCTTTGTCCAGCGGCAACCGTGGTCTTCAAGCCACTTCATGCCCTTGTCTGTGAAACCATACCATTCGGGATTCCATGCAGGAATGGGTGTTTCTGTGCCGGCGATCTCTTTGTGGAATTGCTCACTCAACAAGTGTGCTCCTTCGCATACGATCAAACCACCATCGTCGGGGCCGTTAGGCAGGAGGTTGACCAAGCCTTGTAGACATCTAAAGCCATTCTTGGTGGGATCTTGATCTTGGTGGGGCCAAGGCTTGTTTGGAGGCAGATCTTTGCGGCCAGCGAGACCGAAGTTGACGGCATCGAAACTGACAATCAAGTCTTCGGTGTTGAGGACGGTCTCGAAGACGGAGAGAACACCAGGTTCAGCACGAATCTCCCATGCAAAGTCTTCATGGGTGACGGCGTAGTCGAGGCACATGCCCTTGTTGTTGATCTCGGGGAGATGCTCGCTCTTCCATGTGCTGCGGTCGTTGCGATCGTATCCGAGGCCGCTGTGTAGTGTCAGTAAGTGAATCTGTCTATTCAAAACAGAGTGGAAAGAACATACAAGTCTTCCAACCATTGGTGCATACGGTTTGCGTAGTTGTCCGCTCTATCCTTGGGAACAGCACCCTTCACAACCGCATAACCGTTCTTTGCAAGATCAGTCTGCCAGTCATTCTCACCGACAAGGTAAATGGCAGTCTTGGGAACTTCGGTGTGGACCTCTGAGAAACCCATTGTGAATTGTATGAGTGTGTGATGTGAACGATGATAGAAATGGTGAGGATGGAAGGAGAATTCGACTGAGATTGTGAAAGAGTGCTGTTATATCCTTTGCTGGGTCCTCCGAGCCGCTGGAACCTTGCGCCTGACTTGAAGATGGAGGTACCGTGAACAGGCTCGCCCACTCGATGCTACTGGCGAGTGGATCCGACGGGGGAACAGTGTGGGGTGCGGGGTTGATCTGCTGAGAAGACGCCGAAGCGCACCGAACCGAAGGCAGAGACGCCCGAGCTGACCGAACCGATCATTGGTAAATGTGGAGGACATTGAGTTCAGGAGAATCCGTGTTGGTTTTCGGTATGAAACGGTAGTTTCATAGTCGTAAGATGCTTCGTGATCCAGACTTGGGCGATGGTTGAGCTAGTAGCGCTTCTTCCGGACTCCGCGACCAGACTTGATGCACAATGATGTTGGCTCGAGATTGCGATGATGTTTGTTCTAGAGCACCTGAGAGACCCACGTTTTCGAATGTCCAAAGAAGGGGCGAATAGTCAAAGCCTGGTTGTCACAAGATCGGATCACAATTCATACCCAGAACGCCGAACTTTGAATGCTTGTATCTACTACAACGCAGGTTCATTGATTGTATGTTCTGTCTTCCATATATCATCAATCTTTCTATGCACTACATAGAGTTCTTCAATCGCTTGTCAGACATCCATTTTCTTCTCGACCATATCCCCGCTGTTCGGAAGAGCCTCTGCACCTTTCGGGGCCACCACGGTCTCTTCCACCACTGCATCGTTCTGTTTATTGTGAGTTGGCTTTTTGCTCACATCGATCTTGCCAACCCAGAACGTCGACACAAGCATGACTCCACAGAATGCTGTGTAGAAAATCCACATGTTACTCAATGCTGCAGCATACTTCTTCGAGTTTGCACCGCCTCCAGCAGAAACATGTCCATTGCCGGTCAAAGAATCAGACCCGAGACCTCTCTGCAATACTACGCCTCCAATGACGATGGAGAGGGAAGTGATGAGACTGCGGAGGAAAGTGAAAGCAGAGTTGGCGGCTGCGACATCTCTCTGCTTGACTACGCTCTGAAGAGCAATCATGGGAGCCTGAAACAGGGGGCCGACTCCAATACCAGCAATGATTTGGAACAAGATGATCTTCCAGATGACAAGCTTGGAGCCAAAGTTGATGAACAATCCCGTGCCGAGCGTCATAAAGAAGCATCCAAACCATATAGCGGGTCTGACCTTACCGGTCTTGCCGATGAACATTCCAGTAGCCATAGTGCAAAGAGACAATGGTAGAATCAAAGCGAAAAGCAGCACACCCGAGATGATGGGCGAGCGTCCGAGAACCGCCTGAAAGTACAAAGCCAGGTAGAAGTCGAACGCAATGAAGACGAAGCTGTGACAGCAAGCTATGGTAAATGCTGCTCGGCTGGTACGTGAGGCAAACACCTGTATGGGAATCAGGGGGACCTTGGCAAATTTCCATTCCCAGATCATGAATGCTGCGAGGAGGAAGATGCCGAAGATGATCATGCACAGAGTGTAGGCGGATGTCCATGAATGTTGATGGCTGGCACCACTTTCCAGTCCAAGAAGGAACAGAATGGCTCCGGCGGCGATCAAGAAGCAGCCAGTCCAATCGAGCTCTTTCAAGGTCTCTTTGGCTGGAGCTCTCTTGATATCCAGCTTGAGGCAGAGAACGGCGAGGACGAGTGAGATGGCGTCGAGTGGCAGATTGATGTAGACTGTCAAACGACTGATTAGCTTGAGCTGTCATATTTGTGGATGATAAAAACTTACAACACCATCTCCAGCCGATAGTCGACGTAAAGACACCTCCAAGCATTGGCCCAAGAGCGCTTGCAATAGCCCAAACGATTGCAGATAACCCATAGTACTTTGCGCGATCTTCCAGTGGGAAGATATCACTGATGATAATGGTATTGAGAATCATCAAACCTCCTCCTCCGATACCTTGCAAACAGCGACCTCCGATGAGAATCAAAATCGAATTCGCAAGAGCGGCTAGCAGACTTCCGGCAAGGAACAAAGTGTTTGCGGCAAGAAGAGCAGTCTTTCTTCCAACAACATCTGACAACTTCGCCCAAAGTGGTGTTGATGCTGTGCTTGCAAGATTATATGCGGATCCAACCCAAATGTACTGAGCAGATGTGGCGTGTAAGCTGCTCGCTATTGTCGGAAGTGCTGTCGCGACAATCGTGATGTCGATGGCGGCGAGAAATTGTGCAAGACAAAGCGAAAGCATCACGAGTCTTCTTCTTGTGGTTCCCATGGTGTTTTGAACTTTTTCCGATACACCAGTCTCCGTGCGACTCAACTCCAGATCCTGCTGGACATATCCCTGCTCTTCGGTCATCGTCGCGTCGGTTTTCGACATCATGGCGTTTGCTGGGACTGAAGAACAAGTCAGGGTAACGACAACAAGGTGATTCTTCCTGCGTGATGGACCAGCCAACGGCACGGCATCCACCAGTCGCCGCGTCGGCATCATGGCCACCGACATGGGAACGCGAAGAGTCATGACTTGGGAGAAGCAAAATGCACCTTGCTTGGATTTCAGCCGCATTCCCGTACTCGACCGAAGTGCACGGACATTTCGGGACCACTTCCCGATAAGTGCAGATTCGGGCGCTTGCCTGACCGAAATGTCATACTCTCCAGACAACGTGTGTTGCTTACGCGTTTCGAAGAAAGGATTGAGAGGGTCGTAGAAGCGGGGTAAGCGATTCCTCTGCTTGTCGGATGTTCATCGTCCCAAGAAGGAGGCTACAGAAGGAGGGAAATGTAGGCTTCGATTTCGGAAGGCTCGAACAGGGTCATCTCTGTGACAACATGTCTTCGAGACATATCGCATTACTTCCTGTTAATTTACACTTTGACTCCAATGTTGGATTTAGATACAGGTGCAAGATTAATCACTAGGTATCTTTACTATGTAATGTTGATGACAGTGGGCTAGCTTGCTGCCGGACGGAGATGTTGGGTTTCCGCAAGACCAAGCTGTCTTTTTCCTTGGGCTCAACGTCAAACGTGCAAAATCACAACGTTTTCCAGGTCTCTCTCCAGCAAAGAACAATCGCAATAAAACACACAACGTATTTGACATCACGGCTTGCTTCTGAAAGGGCCTAAACGAACTGCAAGTCTGAACTGGTCTCAAATGGCAATCATCTTTGACCCGGTGGAAACATGACTCTCATCACATGCGGATATCAAAGGAAGATTGAGCTTGACCAATGAAAATACATTATTTACATCTCGATCATAAATACGTACAAGAAATCATAAACTATATACAAGTCTCCGAGCACCACATCCGCTACACTTCAGACGATCATCATCCTTACTCCTTCTTGTCCTTGGCCCATCTGCCAGTGAAGGCTCTGATGCTCTTGCCCCAAACGTAAACAGCAATACCCATGAGACCGAAAGCTGCAGTCAGGGCGGCAAAGATGCCAAAAGCACCATCGTAACCCTTGGCTTCAATCATAGGCTGGATACCATAGCTGACACCGAAGCTCATGACTCCTCTCATGGCGCAGACAATGACCAAGAGAGGTCCCGCGCGAGCCGGGTAGCTGTCGAGAAGGTAGGTGATGGCGACGATGTTGGCACCCACGAAAGCGAAGTAGTAGGCGGCGACGACCCAAACATCTATGATAGAAGAGGATGATTAGAATAGGCTCGCTGGGCAGGAGGTGATGAGATTCAACGCTGCCGATATGTAGCCACAAAAATCCCATCTGAACATCAAAACATCATGTGGTGACTTTCGGCAGGTCTTGTTCATGGATGTGAGAGGCTTACAAGTGAACCAGTGATAATGCGTTGGCTTCTGTGCAGCGAGTCCGTATAGTACGCAAGAGAAGACTCCGACTATCAAGGGGAAGGCAAGAGGAATGATGCGATTTTCGGGCTCGTGAATACCGCCGTTGCGCTGAGCCTTCCACTTGAGGATTCTGTCTGAGCCATGTCCGAGGATGGGGAGAGCGATGATGGCAACGACAATCTGTCCGGTGTTGACGTAGCTGGCGCTGTCTTGAGACCAGTTGTATGGAGGAGCAGTAACAATGTTTCCGTATGTCGTACCGATGGCAATGTTGGCACCGAGAGTCAGACCATTGAGGCAAAGAGCCCAGAAGACGTTGGGGAAGAGAAGCAGACCGAACATTTGCTGGAGATATGTGTTAGTATGTGGGTTGATCGAAGATGAATTTTGTCTCTTACCTTGTAAACATTGAGAACAGCCTTCATGTCAGGCTTGCCAACCCAAAGTCTCAGGTCAGAACGGAAAGTGCGAGGGGGGTAGCGAGTAAAGTCAAGCTCAGGTCTGGTGGTGCAGAGTGTGACGGAAGGAGAAGCCTTGCTGACAGTCTCCTCAACGTCGAAGCTGTGCTCGGTGGCTTCCTGGTATGAGGAGAGAGGGCGATCATACTTGGTCTCAGGCAAGAAGAGGGCAGCAAGGACAAATAAGACAGCCGAGAGAACAGCACCAAGACCATACCACCACTTGGGAGTGATGGCACCGGCAATGGGACTGGCAAATACGACGTAGATGGTGGTGAGGATGACTTGAATAGCTTGTTGGGTCATGAGGTACTTGCTGCGTTCGTGCAGGAAGTACATTTCCTACAGGGATCAGTGCATGTTCATGAGAACTCAAAATCGCATAGTCTTACCTGAGTGATCATGGGAACAAGAGCTTCGCTCTGACCTGCCGCAAGACCGACGATGCAGCGAGCAGCAAGATGCATCTCGTAGCTTGTAGAAACAGCACAAAGGACAGCACCGACCACGAGAATCAACGTGGAGAGCAGAATGATAACGCGACGGCCGACACCGATAGCGAAAGGCATACCAATGATGTTACCAATACCCCTTGAGAAGTATGAGCCCTGTATACAGATCGATAGAACGCGTTCAAGACTTACATGAAGAGAGTAGGGTATGTCATCAGATGGGTAATGTCGGCGTAGCCCTTGCCGATTGCGACATATCCAGGGATGTAGAAGCCCAGTAGACCTCCAAATCCACTGACGAGCGACAGACCGAGAGCCGAAACTGGAAAAGTTAGACCATGAAACCAATTGGTGAAGACTTGTTGTCCTTACAGCATGAGATGATGACCAAAATCAACCACTTTTGCCAGATTGGGCAATTCAGAGGGTCTTGCGGATCCGCAGTCGGCGTTGGGATATAGACAACCGCTCCGTCGGTCAGTTTGACGGTTCCCATGGTCGTGACCTGGTCGAGAGTCTTGGTATGTTCGAGCTCCTCGATGAACTCGACATTGTTGTCCTTGACGTTCCCCATGACGGCGATTGATAATCAACGAACGAGATTGGTTGATGTAGTAGCGAGATTAGTGCTGCTGTCACTCGTGCGGCGATGGTGTGGTGATGAAAAAAAGACAGAGAAGACCGTCGATCAGATGTGCGACTTATACACTTCGCTCGACACAAGTCACCTCCACATCTTGTTGGATGAGGTGCTGGGCAAGGTGTGGAGGAGCGAGCGAGACGCAAGTCTCTGCGCCGGTAAATGTGGCTTATCAGCTGCAAAACTGGGGAATTGTCATCTGGTATACGCCAACAATAGGCCTTTCGTGTCAATGTGAGCCTCTCCGATTCGTTGAAGCCACCGAACCGAGCCACTAGTAAACCTACTCCACGAATTGAGATGGCCGAGACGTGGAGATGTGGGGGACTAGCCTGGGGTTTCGGCGATCATCAACCTGGGGCTCGGGGCAAATGAGGGGGTTATCTTGCGTGCCACGATGGTTGAGTCTGGTATTACAGAAGTTGATTCAGTTGCTGAGCAAGGAAAGCTCGGTAATTGGATCTAAGATCTCGAATCCAAGCAGTCCAGACGTGGCAAAGTGGAGAGGACTCCCGGTCAGAGGGGTAGCTTTTGTAGGTCGTACCATGAGATCGATTCGAGGAGAAGATGGTGCAAGGTGGCCAAACAGGTGCCAGAAAAGATGGGCAGTCATCGTTGCGATTGAAGGCCAGTCGATATCTCGTGGGACCGGTTCTTGCTTTTGCAGGAAGTGAAAGAAGTGTCCCGCGCTCACGTTTCAATGGAGTAGATAAACCCATACCATTCTGTCAGAGATCGTGGTGAGATCCCACCTCGAACGTCACAGGAGCGTGTCTTTGCTGACTCGAATCGAACAAGATATCCTCAAAAGCGTTCATTCTGTGTCTCTAGTGTCGTTTCTGCCGGTCCTAGTTCGTGCAGTGAGATCGTTATCTTCGACTGCTTTGCTTGCGGTAATGTGTTTGTTAGCAGCAATCTTACCCTCGAGCGTTCCTCGAGTCGCTTTCACGTCACAGCATATGGTGAAAGATCAGACAGATTTGAGCGGAAGAATTCCATTGCGGTATCGTATCGCGCATTATCATACAGTCCATCAGCCTCTGGTAGTCCTTCACGCCTGCCAACCACAGCACTTGATCTGACATCTCTTGCTTCCCAAAAGGCTCATCCCTGTTCTTCGGACATACCTTGCCATCTCGCATCGGCGGCTCTGACGCGGAGAAGATGTTTGTGTGAGGTCAGTGAGTGACGTTAAGCGAATTGTCATCGCACTCATTTTTCAGCTTCAAGGCATCATCGGTGGCCAGTTTTTTCGGTATCTTGCGAACTTATTGGACGTGACGGATTTGGTCGCCCTCAGGGAATTTGGCGTAGTGCATCGTACGGAAGTCCCATAGACCAATGTCGCCGGGCTCCACATAGACCTTGGTCATGTCGCAGCCTTTCGACTCGAACCACTTGATGCCCTCCTTACCGAAACGAACCAGGTCCGTGTACTGTCATTGCGTTAGACAAGGTATACTAGATGGGTATACGAGTCACTCAATTTGATCTCTGGTCGAGGCGCATTTTCGTGGTCTGCCGACTCCCTCTTATGTGCAAAGGACTCGTTGCACATCTTCGCAGATCCTTTCACTAATATCCTTCTATGAGACAGCTAAGAGCGAACTTGGTCAGACCCTGTACAGCTTGCATCCCGTTGCACTCATGTTCCTGATCGCAGTGAGGCCAGGGACGCCATGTGATGAAGACGGTTCGATCCATCGAATGAGCAAGCAGTTCGATGGTTTCCCAGATTGCCTCGATGATGTCGACGACCTTGAGCTCGATGCGCGCGTCCCACGCCATACTCTCATGAAGAGCTGCGTATGCAAGGTACATACTGAAGAGGTCAGTGACTGTAGGAGAGGTGATCGAGATCACTCACCCGCCCTCCAGATATATTGGTAGATGTTCTTGAGTCTATACCCCAGGGCTGCGCTCGTCAAAGCCCAGCTCGGACTATTCGAGCCACTCTATATGCTTGTCGCAACAGTGCTGTGCTTTTTCCTTGCTAATGACATTCTTGATCACTACGCAAGTTTTTGTGGGATCCATCTCTCTAGTCGCCATAGTGCTTAAACAGGTAAATTCAACCAGGTTCTTTGACTCGAAAGTGGGAACGCTCTCCGTGAGGGTTGCAGACGACATGTTAGAAATTTCTCGTGAGGTCAGTTTTATGGTCCTGCACAAGGTTGAACAAGGTCGGCTGTGATGGTGATTGAGGGCGGAGACGGATTTATCCTTTGCCAGATGTCGATACAGAGTACATGATATCTAGACATATCGAGGGGAGCCACTCACCGAGCCTCGTGTGCGATTTGTCCTCTCCGAAGCATCCATCCAAAGCTTAAGCGCACGACCGAAATCATAGGGTCCAGATAGCAGCAGGAAGCGGGGCAAGGAGGTGGCCTGGTCCAGATTCGTCCTTAGTGGCCGAGTCGACCGAAGGTGCGGGGTCGCCGCAGAGTCTGACCGAACGCGCCACCTCGGCCGAGAATCGTCAGATGAGCTCGGGGCAGACTTCTTCCCAATTTCCCCTCATCGTCGCTCGACGCTCTGTCCTTGCGCAACTACCAGAGACCACGCCGGACGGTGAGTCGGACACTTTACCACCGCGAGTGGGTCTTTGTGTGGACAGGTTGCGGGCTCGGGTGTGTCGCTGCTGTTGCGTCTCAAGGGCGCCGAGTAGATAAGATGGAGGGGCCGCCCCATCAAGGTGCATCAACATCACCTCCTTCTCCAGCTCTGTCTGTCGCTCTTTCCCCGCCTGCAACTCACAAAACACTCGACAACAAACATGCCGCCACCTGTGCAGATCGCGTTCAAGCGCATTGGAGAGCCCAAGGTCGGCGAGAACGGTTATCTGGGTTTCACCCCTGGCCGCGAGGAAGTACACAAGGCCGGTTCAAGACCAGGAAACGCAAAGGCTTTGGATTCGGACATTCTGGTCCAGCACGATGTTGAGATCATTGTCCGCGATGGCGCCCGCCTCTATGTCGACATCTACCGCCCCGCAGGCTCAGACGAGAAGATACCCGCGGTCTTGAGTTGGTCATTCTATGGCAAGAAGTACAGCGCTCTTGACATGCTTCCAATCTGTGTGTGGAAGTGTTGCGTCACGGACAAGATGCTCAGTGGCCTCGAGAAATTTGAAGGTCTCGATCCCGCACATTGGTGTCCTCGCGGCTACGCAATTGTCAGCGTAGATTCTCGTGGTGCGGGCAATAGCGACGGTCAGATTGCTGTCATGGGCACCCAAGATGCTGAAGACGGATTCGATGTCGTAGAAGCCATCGCCAAGATGGACTGGTAAGTTAGGATTCTTGAGTTCTCTTGTTCAGCTCGACTAACACTGCTCAGGTGCAATGGAAACATCGGCATGGCTGGCAACTCAGCTCTCGCAATCTCACAATGGAACATCGCCGCTCAACAACCACCATCTCTCAAGGCTATCGCCCCTTGGGAAGGCATGGACGACATCTACCGTGAACAATTCTGCAGAGGTGGATGGTTCTCCATGAGCAATTTCGACCTGATCGCAAAGGCTATTGTTCGTGGTCAGCCGAATGCCGGTCTTGAAGATCTGGAAGAAATGTACAGACGCAAACCTGCCGGGAGTGCTTTCTGGGAAGACAAGAGAATCGACATGAAGAAGATCAAGTGCCCTGTCTACATCAGAGGCTCGGAAGTCAGCGCTCTTCATACCATGGGTTCAATCAGAGGCTGGATGGAGATTCCTCACAATCAGAAATGGATCCACTGGGGCAGCACTCAGGAATGGTATGAGCTCTACGGTCAACCAGAATCAAACGACGAGTTGCAGAAGTACTTCGACCGTTTCCTCAAGAACAAGAAGAACGACTGGGAGTCTACACCCAGACTCAACTGGTCTCTACTTCAATTCGGCGATCGCCCCGCCATCGAACACGTCTTGATCGAGGATTTCCCCGTCCCAAACACAGACTACAAAGAATTCTACCTCAGCCCAGACAACAAACTCGTCGACCAACCCCTCTCATCCCTCCAAAAAATAACCTACGACTCCGAACAACATCTCAGTTTCGCCGAATTCACAAAGACCTTCCACAAACCCACTTCTCTCCTGGGTCTGCCCAAAGCAATCCTCTACGTTTCCTGCGCCGACACCACCCGCGACGACTTTACCGTCTTCATCATCCTACGCAAATTGGACAAGAATGGCAAAACGCTATACCATCTCAATTTCCCCATCGAAGCTACTCCTGTCAACTCAATCGACGATATTCCAGAAAAGGAAATGGCCTCTTTGAATCTCTTCTCCGGCGCTACAGGGATCCTTCGGGCTTCCCATCGCGAAATCGACGAGAGCAAGAGTATCCATCCGCAATTCCCTTTCCATCCTCACAAGCGTCAGCAAAAGCTCGGCCCCAATGAGATTGTGAAGCTCGAAATTGGTATTTGGGCTATGGGTGTGCATTATGATGCCGGAGAGAGCATTTCTGTAAGAATCGGTGGTCAGTATCCTAGTATTGCCGAGTTTACCAGTTTCTCGGGTCCTAGACCTGAACATGAGTTGAACAGGGGAGAACACATTATTCACTCTGGTCCTGATTTCCCGAGTAGGATTATTCTGCCTTTTGTCGAGGTTGATGTTTAGGTTTTGCTTGGGTTCTCAGTTTCCATAGATATACCAATCATATTTCGATCAAACCATGAATGTGCTTCTAAGATGATTGTTGAGTTTCAGTGATCTTCAAAACCTGTACTGTTTGCCCAATCAATACTTTCAAACCCTCCAACATCACCTCCAGAATCCATCCAATTCCATAGTTCTTCAAGATTGTAGCCTTCAAATGGTAATGTGCTCAAATCCGAGCCGTCGTTCAAACTACCCATCGCCGTCGTGTGACTTGCATTGTCAAGCAAGATATTAGCAATCTGCATAGTCGAATGTTCTCTCCCCATAATGTTCGACGCCGGCGATGATTTTGCTCCGCCAGGGAGATTAGCCTGCTGACTTTGTCCGCTACTGCTTGAGGTGAGATGATTGTTTGTGGAAGCTTGGAAGATATTGCTGCCGTTGTTGATAGTGTATCCATTCGCGGTTGTGGCGTTGCTCGAGCTACTTGTGTTTGTTCGCGAAATGCTGGGGAGACTGTGTTGTGGAGGTCTGTTGTTGTGTACGGCTTTCCATCGAGCAAGGCATTCAATTGTTCTCTCGCAGATTATCGTTGCACCTGGAGAGTGGTCAGTAATAGATTTGTAGTAAGATGAGCCAATTGATCTACCATTTGAGAACTGCTCGTCCATCCCGGTTTTCCGAAACTGGGCTGATGTCCATTCAGTGCCTGCTTTTAGCAACTGAACAAGATAGTCAGTCTCCGTTGATATCAATGTCTGATGGCGCTCTCACCTCCAGGTCAGAAAGCTGCATCCTGCCTCCGGGATTTTTGACGATGAACGTGGCAAGCACAACGCATGCCAACAACGCCGGTCCTGCGCTCAAGAGACGCGAGTCCAACTTCCTTTCCATCAATTCGATGGTGATTCTAGCGACAGCTCTTGCACTACTGACACATATGGCCTCGCCTCCTCTCAGCCTGTATCTTGCGTCATTGTCGGGCAAGAGCTTGTCAATTTCCCGTTGCAAGGCTGCTATCGGTTGTATCAAAGCAGCTCGATGTACTGCAATGACAGACTGGTGGTACTGGAAAGACATGAAAGCTGCAAGGTGTAGCTGATTATCGCCGCAAAGTAAGTCATTTCCTGGTCGTAATTCGGCCGGTACTAGCGAAGGCCAAAGCAAAAGCTTTTTGTCCAGCCTAGCAGTGTCAAGAAGGATTTGCTTTGCTGTTCTTTCGCCTGGCTGGTGACCATATAGATGTGTCGAGATGTCATGCTGAACTTCCGCGAGAGCCATGTTCCATTGTAAAAAGTCGTGGCCGGGAGCACGCTGATCCGCTGCCATCATCTGATCAGTGTTGACCACTCCAATTGCAGAAGGTCTTCCACACTCCAACTGTCCCATCTTCTCAAGACAACAACATACCGCCCATATGCGAGCATGGAACAATTGCTGATCTCGTCGTTGTATTCCATGCTGTTCTGAGGGCCTGACTGCGAAATGTCGGTGCAGCCCCATTGACTGAGCTATTCTGACAGCAGTTCCAGTTGCGCCCCAGGCTAGACCATCCTTGTTTCTATCCAATGGTCGTCAGTCAATCGTTCTATAATCTCAGACGTCAGGAAAAATGCTCAGTCCTTACCTTCCTCTGTAGCATATGGCGAGCAACAATAGACACTGCACCGTCGTCAGGTATGGGAAGTTGATAGATTGACCGGCGAGTGCCGCACCAATCCTGAGATATCTTGCGCCAATCTCGGAAGGTGCGCCATTCAGCTCATCAGCTCCCAAACTCATCAAAAGATATGCTATTGCAAGGAGTGGCACCTTAGTATATGATACCGATTTGAGGTCTGGCAGAGGAGCGATTCGGTGAACGATGGCTTTTGTGTCGTCGATGTCGGTGATTGGGTAATAGACGTGCAAGCGTGTGAAGTAAGCAGTGAGGTAAGCCTCTCTCGTGTTGTAATCGGGGAATGGAAGTAGTTCCAGGCTCAAAGGCAACTCCATCTCCTCAGCATGCTGCATACCGTGACGAAAGAGGGCAGAGACTGGTTCGACATTGTATGATTTCAAGTATAGGTCAAACGATTTTGTCAAACATTGTGCGCTACTAGCACCCAACATTTTGAAGCGATTGTTGACGAAGTCCAAGTTGAAGGACATGTCGTGTGGTTGCTGAACAGGTGAAACATCGTTTGTTTCTGGTAATACTGGAGTACCCAAGTTGCCATTGATGGAAGGCGTATGGTTGTTCAATGGCTGTGGAGATGACTGAGGTAGGTCCACCGAACGTGTAACGGCCGAAGGAAGATAGCTGGTCTCAGGTGCTTCGTGATTGAGGCCGTCCCGCTCGGATAGTGGACCAATTGGTGGTGGGTTCTGCATCGGAGCGCGGGGTGGATTCTGAGGTGGCTTCTCAGGAACATCCACCCACTCTCGCACAACGGGGATCTCAGGTCTTTTGGGATCGCTTGTGAAGCATTCCGAATTCCTGCTGCAGCAATTTGTGCATTTTGGATAGTTTGCATCACATTTGACCTTTCGCCGCCTGCACTCATTGCATGCCGTCGTGAGGCGAGCCTTTTTTGCTGGAGGAGGGTTCATGTTGATGAGATGTAATGGATAAACAGTGCCTCTCTCTTTTTTGTCGTCTGTTGGTTTTCCTTATCATCAGGTCCGGTGAATATGTTTCGTCAGCTTTCTTCGGCGAAGCTCGTCGCGTTGCATCGCGGTCGTCTCTTGCGAATGACAAGATAATGAAAGCGACTAAAATTGCTACCTTGGGGCAAGAACCAAACGTTTTTGTCGGCTGAAGATGATCCGAGCTGTATAGAGACAAGTAATATGCAAGTGATGTGTTCGAGAAAGATGAACCCCTCCGACGGGTCGAGGGCCTTCTGCCTCGGGCGGGCGCTCTCCACAACGCCAAGAAAGTCGCGCCCGCTCTCCGCCTTCCTTCCCTTGTCGAGTCTTTGCTCAAGCTCCTGCCTCCCTCCAAGTCGACATTCCATGTGTTCTGCAAGCCTGAGATGATTCTCAACGTTACCAAAGGCTACCTTGATGTCTGACTCGAACCCAGTCAGACGTTCGCCGCCCGCTGCCTATCGCCTCCAAAGCCGACCGATTGCTCCTTACTGACAGCGACACTGCTGCCAGGGGCCAATGTTCACGACCGATGTCTTGCATTCCACGCCGCCTCGTCTTGCACGCTCAAGCGTACAAGCCAAGATCCGACCTTATCGAACAGCGACATTTTGCCGCGACATGATCGATATCGCCCAGACGACCAAGAACAAGTGAAAGCCAGCCTTGACCAGTGTCAGGCTCACGAAGATTGCTTCACTCTCGATATCACGTAGAGGTTCTGGCTGCGGCAATTTACAACAAACGAAAGGAGACCAGGGAGGGCCTGAGATATACATGAGGATATGAAGAGTAGGGATGTCTCATTCTCGATGCCCGCGCATGGCAAGACTTGACTGTCTACGAAAAAGCTGCGATGCCACCTTGCAGAGCATTGCTGATTACATCCACAACCTCGTTGGCCTCTGCAATCAAATCCTGGGGTGTTCTCTCCAAGATCTCGTTGCTGAAGTACAAGTGATCATCAAGCAGGATCTGCAGACCAGCCTTGATGAATGGATCCGTTCCGCTCGCATCAAACAATGCCTTCTTCGACTTGAGAACGTTGACTGCAGTAGGGTTGTCGACTGAGAGCGTTGTGTTAACGTGGCCGATAAGTCTCATGGCATCGCTTTCCGAGAGTAGAGTGGTAGGGAGAGTCGATGCGTCAAAGCCACCCTTGCGAGTCGCGATGTGGACTTTGGTCAATTGGAGGAGAAGGGGCCCTTGTGCGAGAAGACCGCCTTGATAGCCGCGGACCATCGATGTCAGGTCTTGAACATCTTGATCAAGAGAGGTAATGTCGTTGTAGACGTCGTCAACTGAAGCTGCGATTACAGTTGAGACAGACAGCAGCAAGGTGCTGATGGTAGAAAAAAGACGCATCTTGATATGGTAAGTTTGGGAAAAGACGAGATGGTGTTGGCAGAATGGCAGAACAGCAGGCAAGTACTTCTTATGCTCACAGCAACATCATATAAGTGCCTCGGCCCTTCAACAGTTCATACCATGACGAAGGACGAAAATTGATGTTGTCCTCTCGGCCGACTCAATTCTAGGTTGAGGATCTTCACCGACCCCACACCTGATATGGCGATCACTTCAGCTCCCATCGCGGGTTGTTTTCTAACGGTCAGGCACGAGGTCTTCGGCAAGCTCGCACCGACAGCGCTACGTGCGGAGCATACTTCTCAAAAGTATGCCGTGAATCGTTTCTTTCGCTTCTTGACATGTTTTCGCGACATGCCTCGGTATGGCTTGAAAATACGTGCGAGCGAAGACAGCGGCGATCTTTGCCGATCAGGCTAGAACAGGAACAAGCAAGGATCCACCTCCGCGCTTTACGATTGCCATGACAACATACGCACGAAAGAAGGTCATGCATGGTCGCCATGAATTGAATATCTAGCTAGGTATCCCTGATTGCTTTTACAACCATTCCTTCTCGCATTTCAGTCTTTCTACCAATTGTCAGTTATTACCACACATCATGCGCTTCCAACTTCTCGTCTCGTCACTCCTGGCTTGGACCGCAGCAGCAGCACCTCTACAAGCTCGCGACATCATCACCGCCCAGACACTCATCTCCGACATCAAAGGCATCGACGATGGCGTCAACGCCTTGACCGCATCCATCAAGGCCTACGACGGCGGCCTCATCAAAGAACTTCCCATCGGCGCCGACATTACGGCCATCCATATCGCCAACCGCAAAGGCTTCCTCGACGCCAACCTCAGAGCTACACCATTCAACGCCGCCGACTCGACTGCCATTGTGCAATACACCGCCTCCAGTGTTGGTGTGGATATTCCGGCTTCCGTCGATATCCTCAAGGCTAAATACGACGTTTTCGAGAGCCAGAAGGTCGTCATTCTTGCTGGACTGAAGCTGCTCAAGAACGATCATGACACTTTCTCGGCTGCTTTGGTCGCAAAGATCACGGCGGATAAGGAAAACGGTGTTGCTGCTGTTGCTGTGATTGACGACGCACTGCAGAGTGCAATTGACCTTTACTCATCATGAGATAATGATGAACATCAATGGGCTTGTTGGTCGAAGAATGGTATACTGGCGTTAAGCATGGTCTTTCTTTCCGGCGTCTTGTAGGTATTCAATTCTTTGTTTGTCTTCTCGACATTGTTCGACTTCCTTATCAAGGTGCATCGACTGAGTTTGCTCTTGGTGTTTTTTTTCCAGTAGATCTCCGAATCTCGAGTCGTGTTGCTCTTTTCTCGAACGCGCCTTCTCCAAGACAGTCAGTCTTTTGGTTTTCCGACCGCGTATCAATTCCACACAACAATCTCAGATTCGCTCCTGCCTCTCAGACATCCAGTCGTGACCGATACAGGGAGCCCTTCTCCGATTGCCCCAGTCTCGTCCAAATTTGCGGCTCTCCTTGTCGTCCAAGCCCGACTACCTACGCCTGACGCACCAATCTCGAGACCGCCGCACCGGATCACGAACAAGAGCAGCGATATTTGGAGCAAGTCGTGGCTTCTGACTTCTCTCGACACTATTCAGTCCCATGACCTATCGTCACATTCCATCACACCGTTTTCGACCATTCGTCACAACGAACCATCACCAGTAACGCTCCTCCTCCAGCTGTCGAACCTTGAAGATTCACTTCCCATTATTCATTCCCATACCCATCGGATTAAGACTCAATGGCCGCTGCTGAGGAGGATGCAATCGAAGCAACAATCAAATTTGAAGCTGCAGAAGAAGAGAAGAGCAAGAAGGTTTTTGAAGATGTGAGCAAGAAGCCGGAGCAAAAGGACAATAACCACGGCATCAGTGAGCGCTCGTGCATCTCTACCTTTGATGCCAGTCGTCACCTGACAAGCACGGGTGAAGAATCACTCGGATACAAGATGCTGGTGAGAGAAAAACTGCGTTCGTCATCCAGAAAGCTTGAGGAATTGGGGGCAAATTTCACGGCTTTGATGGATGGCGTGGTGACTTTGGAGATGGACTTGAGAGAAGCTGAGGAGAAGTTAGAGAAGGCGAGACAGAAGTTGGGAAAGATGGAGGAGAAGCTCAATAAGGGTTGGGCGATGCAAGCAGATTGATGATGTTTGACGGATAAAAGGCATGGAAGGCACATGGTCTTGTAGATTGTCTGGCCGAATCTATGTCTATGAGGCTACGAAGGGCACGATATGGATTGATGACGAAAGGAAGGGGGTGGAGGTTGAAACGGTCATGCTATTCATCACAAGTTCAGGTTCAGGCTCTCGCTGCTGTCTGTTTGTACGCCATCTCTTCAGCTTCCCTATTCCTCTCCACCCAATCTTTCGCACCAGAGTAGTTACAATTATACTCCATGAACTCTTGCGGGTTCAGCTTGACTGTCTTATTGTCTAGTGATGCGGCTGGTTTTGCTTGCAGTCTGCTGTATGCTTGGATCAATGAGGCTCGGTCATATCGTGCTCTCTGAACGGCCTCAAGACGCTCCTGAATGTCTTGTCCGGATGCCTCCTTGCCGATGTCGGATAGATATGCTTGTAGTGCTTCTGCGTCTTCGATACTTTGACTCGCGCCTTGACCTTGAGTCGGTAACATGGCGTGAGCTGCATCTCCAATCAATATGGCTCGTCCTTTTGTCCAGGTTGTGAGGGGGTCGATATCCCGTAGTTGCCAAAGTGCAACTTCAGGGGCATGAGACATGATCTCTTTTACCCAAGCAGGGAAAGCTTCAAAAGCCTCAAGCACTTCTTCCAAAGAAGCAGAGTTGTTCCAAGAGGTATCTTCATTATTTGGGTTTGGATCAGGGACAAGACAGACGAGACCGAACATTTCGCCGCCTCTGCCGGGACCCATGATGACGCGCTTGTCGTGGCCGACGATCATGGTCGTTGCTGACCGTTTGAGAGAAAAGACGTCTTCTGAAACATCCAACTTTGGCAGTTCGTCTGTTTCGACGAGGATGCGGTAGGCGGAGAGGCCGGTGGGTATGGCTTTTGATCCTTCGCTTGCGGAGCCCTTGATGACTTCGTCTCTGATTGCGCTACGGATACCGTCTGCTCCTACAATCACGTCTCCTTGGACGGAGCTTCCGTTGCTGAGATGAACAACTCCAGTGTCGCAATCACAACCGATAACGCCAGAAGAAGTACGGATGACAGCCGGGGAACCAGGCATATCTTCCGACGTCGCGGCTTGACGAAGTGCATCATGGAGATCCTGACGATGGTACAGCATCCTATCGGCACCAAACTGTGAAGTGTTGAGTTTCATTTCGACTTGCAGTTTCCCCTCGACATTGAGAAGACGGAAAGCTTCATCGATCATTGGTTTCTTTTCTTCCAGGAAGGGAGTCATGTTCCAGCCATTGACGATCTTCGAGGCATTTGGTTGGAGAGAGATCAATGCGCCGACTTCTTTGTTCATGCTTGACTTTTCGAGAACTAGAATACTGCGGCCTTCTTGACGGAGAGCGATTGCCTGAGTAGAAATGTCAGTGAAAAATCAGAAGATCCAGACGCTGAGGTCATCCTCACGGCAGCAAGACCAGCGATGCCGGCACCAACAATCACCACATCCCAATGTTCTACTTCTGACCCGATCGCCATTTGTGACAATCCTGGACAATAAGTCTGAAAGAGACGGAAGTGCAAGACATGAGGGGGGTATCGATGGATGTTTATTGTTGAGGTTATCTGCGCTTTGGAGTGGAGCTACTCGTTGACCTCGAACATTTAGTCTTATATCGGTGCTGGTACATTGTGACCAATAAGTGGCACATCATTGTCGCATGACCTTCGTTGTTGGTTGTTGCGATGTTGCGGGTGTGAGTGGAGGGAAGGATTCTCGGTTCGGTTCGGTGGGTCGGTCTTTCGTCCCCGCGTTGATCTCGCCCGCTCTCAGCCACCGGCGCTTTGACCTTCGGAGCTTTGCTCGCCTCTCCTTTTTCCGTCCTTCGTTTCCCTTCGGCGAGAGTGCCCAAACCCGCCATGAGACATTCTCTCAGCGACTCTCCGAGCAGCGCATTCGCCAGGTGACTCCGACAAAATTCCGGGCCCTGCTGAACCTAGCCAGCGATGGCGCGCCCTACACACCCGCCGAGATGACCGACTTTGCGCAGAAGCCAGATGCAAACCTCGGTGCATTCTCCGGCTCAGGCTCATTGATTGTGAGTTCGACTCGGATGCATTTGACCATGAGGGTCCCCGGGGATCTACAGTATCAAGGTACATGTAAGGATGGCATCTCAAAGTGGTTCGACATCCCCCAATCGCATAGGAGAGAGTCGAAAACGCAAGCGTTCTATCGCAGATGGTGAGCTCTTTCCACTAGACTTCCAACTCGGTGAACCTAACAGAGATCAGTACATCTGTCTGAGGTCAATAAAACCAGACATGATGGCAGCCAAGTATTTTGCGCGTGTTCGGGGGACAGTTCGTGTATTACGCCAAACCCAATTCAAAGGGACCAGACCTTTTTCTCCAAAGAACGCGACCTCAGCCACAAGAACAATACCCTGCCCTCACCAATAACCGTCCGACAGGAGGATGATGTTGATGAGATACTGAAGAATTTCTTCGAAGACGGCGACACTACATCCGACGACAATTCGCCAGGACAATCATCACATTCCGGCGTGGATACACCGGATACTATCTACTCTCTCCATACAGATCAAACCCTTACCACAGAATCTCCACCTACATTGGCGAATCAAAAATCCTCTCGCCCATGGAATTGTCGATTTCAAGAGAGTCAGCATACTTTCACCCTCTACACGTCTTCGAGTACTTCTCATCGCAAATACAAAGGCCCGAGCAGCCTTCAAGCTTTCTCAGAGTGGTTTCAACTGAACTCTGATGGTCTCAATCTTGACTTCTCGGAGCAGTTCCGCCACGGCACTTCTCATTGCGAGGAGCTGGACATGCCACCGACCTTGAGCATGCCGGCTCTCTGTGTTGACTGGCATATCTACACAGATGCCTATTTCCAGGAGATCGCCCCTTTCTTTTCTGTGATCGGAAGGGAGCAAATCGTCAGAGCTGCGACATATCTTAGCAGATACGACCACTTGGAAGAAAGACCGACCGGTGATCGACCAGCCATGGCGTGCGTGTATGCCTGCATTGCTCTCGGTGCGCGTACGAAAGGTCACATTGGCATCGCTCAAGCATACATTGAGAGCGCTTGTTCACTCGTGGGTCACCTGATCAGCTTGCCTTACATGGAGTCCGCGCAAGCTCTTCTGTTGATTTCCTTGGAGCATCGTGGACGGAGCAAAAGTGGAGCTGCTTCTATGGCTCTTGGACAAGCCCTTCGCATCCTCAGTTCTATGGGCTTACACCAGAAGCTCTTTGGCTGCGACGACTACCTATCTCCAGCACGTCAAAGGTCGGATCAGAGGACATGGTTAACAGCATGTGCGCTGGAGCAGAACCTAGCATTCGAGAGCGGTCGCCCATCAACTGTACGAAGCTGTCAATTTGACTGGAACATCCTTAATGCAGCCTCAGATGTTCCAGCAGATTTCTTGAAACCTCTAGTGGATCTTGCGCACATCCAGAGTCAAATCACGGAAACATTGTTCGACCAAAGTATTTGCGCAACACCACCCGACTTGGACGGTATATTGACGATCCAGAGCGAACTTGATGAGTCTCTGACCAGATGGTCGGACAACCTGCCCGAGCCTTGGAGGCCTCGTCGTGGCCTTCTCCGTTGTCCACCTGCTTGGCTTGCCTTCAGAACCTCTCTGACTTTCCATTTCTACCAAGCGCTCATCACGTTACACCGCACAGCCTTGATTGATGGCCTTTCAGCTGATACTCCAAGTGTCAGAGCAAAAAGGAGTCATGGTCGCCGACTGCAGAAGACTGAAGGGATCTGCGCGAACTCAGCCAGAGATATCCTGACTACCTATTTGCAATACATCGAGCAAGGTCATTCCTCGCCTTTTGTCACCTTGAACCAGCCGCTCCTAGCAGTATACGTTCTGACTGTCTACAATCTGAGACACCGAAGCGCTTGGTCTGCACATACAGATCTTGCTTTGCTAGGTTCAAGTGCCAAAGCAATCAGAGATGGATATCAAGAGCACGGTATGCCTCCTGGCTTCTGTGACATGCTCGCTACACTGGAGGAGCGACGTGTAACTCGCGGCGCGCAACCAGAAGATGGGCCAATGACTAGCATAGATTCGCAACCGGGAGAGACACCATGGGAGTCGCCTACAACAGATGTATCTGCAAGCGTTTTCGGTTCTGAATTCGGTCCACTAGATGTTGATATTTTGTTGGAAACACAACTTCTGGCAAGCTTGCAGAGTCAAGAAATGGCGTTCGAGTCACCTCCGCTCAACACTATTCCCGGAATCGAAGATCAGGATCTACGTGAGTGGCTGGATAGTCCACGGCTCTCAGATGAGGAAATCTTGAGTTACCGCTTGTAGACTAGTTTGACAGCTGCAGGAGAGCGGCTGGTGCTCCACTGTGGCGTCTGGAGAACGTCTAACCGAACAATACCACACGGCTCACAATGTGCGAATCTGGCAGTCTTATGCATATCCAGGTACCTTGACATCGAAAACCAGGTTTTGATACTCCTTCCGAGTGCAAGTTTCATTTCCTGTGTCATCATTTCTGGTCATCTCGCATGCACCTTTGACGACCCTCCTGATGCATGATGCACAGCACAGAGCCACTTCCCTGCGAGTCGAACCAGGCCACTGGTCCGATCGCCCGCCAAATCGATGTCATCCGCTTCCAAAGTGCCTCGATTGGTCTTATTGAGCTTCTAGAAGCGGATTTTGGTCACGATTCCTGGCAAATAGGCCGCGGCGGTAAACTCGAACACCCCGTCACATCCTGCATTGGGTTTTCGCCTCGAGTAAGAGCCACTTCACTCCTTGCCCTCGCAGTAGCGCTAGGACAGCCTGGTCCGGCCCGTCGCGAGAGCGAGATGCACCGAGCCACTCATCATCAGACGCCATGTAGCATAATCAGTTGTTTCCTAAGACAGTGTTTGATCGGTGGCTTAACGCGGCTGCGTTATAGGTCGCTCGACTCGAATCCACTGCGAAGCCACAGACCAATGACAGCATAGGCTCTACGTGCGCACAAGGGTCGTTCATATCGTCTGCTGCAAAGCGAGCGGTGCTCGAGTAGGAGGTATAAAGGTCTTCACCCCCTTCTGTCTCATATCATACTTGAACATACTCGAATTGGAATTCAACGACAAGATGAAGCTAATCGCAGTCTTCTTTCTCGGCCTCATCACGGAATCCGTCTCTTTCCCGTGGCTTCGTCGAGACTTTGCAGAGAATGCCAAACGCGGGTTGGACATCGTAAAGAAAGACCCAGAGCTGGTATCACTTCTCAAATCCATCTACCAAGATCAACTACAAGAGCGAGATGACTTCTTCGCCGCTATCGCCGATTACACTGAATCTTGTGACGACACTGAGGCAGAATCTGAGCCTATACTGGAGAAACGGACTACTGCCAACTGCTTGCCTCACACACTTCCCGACTTCCTACCAAGCAACATCACCGGCTTGAAGAAATTTCCGGAGGCAGCATACCCTTACCAAGACCCCACGCCTTCAGATCAGAGAGGGCCCTGCCCTGGTATGAACACTTTGGCCAACCACGGCTATATCCCTCGCAACGGAATCACTACCGTGGCGCAAACAGTTGTTGCCGCAGCACGCGTCTTCAACATGGGAGCGTATGTGTGCTCGCGATGTTTCTTCTTTTGCTCCTGCTAATTGTCCACGTTCAGCGATCTCACCACTTTTCTTGCAGGCGGTTCAGTCCTCTTTGCCGGCGATATACCTACCATGCGATACTCAATCGGTGGTGCAGATAAACGCACCAACTCTGCTGGTGCACTGGGCAGTGCATTGGGAACCGAAACTGGTCTATCTGGCCATCTCAGGTTCAAAGAAGGTGATGCCTCTGGCACGCGCTGCGACTTCTACCTCTGCGATGGCGACAACCACAACATGAATGGCAGCATCTTCAAGGACCTACAGGAAAAAGCGAAGACTTATGGCGGTGGTCAGTATAACGTCAAGGCCTTGATTCACCACTCTGCGGCTCAGTACCAAAACTCTCGCAACAACAACCCGAACCTCTACTTTTTGCCACCCTCATCTGCACTGACTATCGGAGCTACCTACTTCACCGCCGGCTTTTTCTCCAATGGTACTATCGGATACGGAGGTGTTGCCAACGAGGCATCAATCGCGTCTTTCGACGGTGCTTATTTCAACACCAACGGCACAGTCTCATACCAACCCGAGCAAATTCCTCCGCAGGGCTGGTATCGTCGGGGCTTCCCCATGTTCCTCTCTGAAGGTATTGATGGCATCATCACTCTGTATACCGGTGTAGCCGCCATCTTGGGTCAACCCGACCTCTTCGGCGCCAACACCGGTACAGCTGGCGACTTCAACGGACAGCAAAGTCTCGCTTCTTTTGCCGGCAGTGGCAACTACGGAGGCACCACTGTGAACGGAACTATCTGTGCTCTGGAAGGAGCTCTCTACGGTGACTTCGTCAATGAGTTCAGTAATGTGCTCTCGACAGCTGTAGGTGCTCTGAACACCGTAACATCTCTGTTCGGTCAATACGGATGTCCTGTTCCCAGCGGTGCTCCAGCAGCTCAAGGCGCTACAACCTTCCCTGGATACCCCAAGCCAAGCCCTTGCACTCTGAACAGGATGCAGAACGGTCTTGATCAGTGTGCGCCTGATACCAATACCTACGACAGATTCAACTCGAAAAGTGTGCCTTTTTGTTTGAACTCGCCGAGCAAGGTTGCCGCGAGCTCGAACCCGTTGCCCGTGCCTGGAATATTTTGAGCATTCCCTTGGAAGCGTTACATGGAATTTGCTTAAATCTATTTGAGATGACTATACCATGGGTTTGTTCAAATTGTGTACGTCCAGTATGGCGGTCAGCGAAACATTCGTCTGGAACGACCGAGTCATCGCGTCGATGACTCACTGGAATGGGTCACCGGTTGTGACTTGACTTGATGTACTCTCCATGACTCACTATTACCCAACCGAGATGTTGACCTTCGTTCATCTCCCTATAAACTCAGTCCTTCAAATCAATATTATTTGCGACCATCAAGATGACTACAAAACGTATTACTCAAGAATTCCTAAATTTTCAGCGCGAGCCTCTGGGAGGATGCTCAGCAGAACCTCTCGATGAGGACGATCTCCAACACTGGGTAGCCACAATCACTGGCCCTTCCGAATCGCCTTATGCTGGAACAGTGTTTACCATCGACGTCCGATATCCGGATGATTATCCTCACAACGCTCTTCGGATTATCTTCTCCACTCCAATATTTCACCCTAACGTATCTCCACGAGGCAACGTACAGCTTGCTGAGTTGGAGAGGTCGCAATGGTCGCCTGCCTTCACTATCCAGACTGTTCTTGTATCTTTACAGGCGTTGTTGTCGCAACCGAATTTTGAAGAAGGCTGTGTGGTAAATGATAGCGCGGCTCGTTTGTTCTTGGAAGACAGTGCTGGATTTGAACAAAAAGCGCGACAATTCGCTTTGGCTCATGCTGGTCAAGAAACGACTCTTCCTCTGGTGCAATGACGGAAGGGGACATGTATCACCACGAAAGTCACCCGCATATATTACCACCAGCCGTACCTCCTTATCTCCCATCCTCCCCATCAAAGCTTCAACTCCTCTTGAGCTCTCTCACCACCCTTAGGATACTTCCCAGCCTTATGAATAGGGAACCACTCTGTCAACGTCCTATCCAACGTCACTATCTTCCCATCATCCCTTGCCTCCCTCCCTTCCATCTCGAAAGCATACCATCCTTTTCCATCGACCTCTGGGATATCCCAGAATGCGAATGAGGCGTTTCCGGCATCCATGCGTAATTTCATCCAGACGGTTCTCATGGGTCTGTAGCCGAGGGGCCAGTGGTTTGTGTCGGGTTCGTGTTTGACGAGGGAGAGCATGAGATCCTGTGATTGTTAGTGAAATGATATGGCAAAGGGGGGGGATAGCTGACGCACGTAGGTTTCGGTTGTTTCCCAGGCTACGCGGACTTCGCTGTGAGAGACAATTGGTCCGGAGGCAGGCTTTTCGTAGCTGAGGTTTATGGATGCTTGAGCGAGGGTGGAGAAGGCAGCGATGCTGCTAGCGATTGCGGTAATCTTCATGATTGATTTGAATGCGTTGCGAGCTGAGATTATGGAAATGGATTGGACTGTTTGTGTCTGAGGTTGTAATTCATTCACGTTCGTGGTAAGTTTTATATCGTGTTGGGGTTATCTTGGTGCCTTGAAGCTTTGTGGATCATGCTGGTGCCTAGAAGGAGGAGGATATGCATAACGTCGATTGAATCCTTCGAGGCTGTGTACGGGGTCAATCACTTGGCGCGAAGGATGGCAAGCAATTCTTTTGGTCTGAACGTCACTTCTTGACACATTCAAAGAGACGTGATGTTCAAACGTGTCGTATATTGTGAATTGGGTGTTCTTCCAGGACGGGTCCTGACCGGATCGTGGGCTTCGCGCGAAGCATTGCGCGCTGAGAGTTAGTTCGCGCCTCCGTTCTACGAAAAGACTTCAGTGAGTTTTCGATATTGCAGTGACGCTTGCTGATAGAATTGAGCATCGCGGCTTCCCTTCGAATCAATTTACCTGATTTGGTCGTTCTTGATGACCATGCGAAAGCTTGGCGTCATGCGCAAGCGTGCAACTCCAGCGACGACTCGCTCTTGCTGTTCGTCAAGCTTCCTTGTCAACTCTTGCTTGAACATTATCATCACCAATTCTTGTTCAAACAGATTATCGACTTTTGCTTGAAGTATCATCATCATCAACCCTTACTTGAAGCATCATCATCTTCCCTTGTATCCCTCTTATCCCATCAATTGTGCCATCCTTTGCGTATACACACCCATCATGCCTTCGATGCATCTCTTCACGTTCGGCATCTTCGCAGTTCTTCTCCCGAGTGTCATAGCTGCACCTACATCCAACACGGCAGCATATGCAGTCAAAGAAAGACACGCTGCACCACTAGGCTGGACGAGGATCTCGTCTCCTGCCGACTACCAAATCATCAACCTTCAAATTGCTCTGAGACAGGAAAACTCCGACGCCCTCATCAAGATCGCGATGGAAGTCTCTGATCCATCTCATCCACGCTACGGCCAACACCTTTCCGCAAAGCAAGTCCGTGACCTAGTCGCTCCCTCGAATGGAACCATCGATGCCGTCTCTAGCTAGCTGCTGGGACAAGGTATCGACACTGCCATACTCAGCCCCACCCGAGACTGGATCACTGTGGATCTGCCTGTTCGCAAGGTCGAGAGCCTCTTGAACACCACATACTCCAACTATCGTCACACGGACGGCTCGACATTGATGCGCACTTCCCAGTGGTCGCTGCCCGAATCTCTACATGAGAATATCGACCTGATCCAACCAACTACCTCCTTCTTTCGAACTGTCAAGCCATCAATCCGTCAGGATCTTCACCATGGTCCCATGAGATGGCATCAGGGTGCCGAAGTTTTGGAGCCAGGTTTCAACCATGTAAGTTTGCACATGTTGAACGTTTGTCAAGAATCCTGACTGATCCGCTCATCGCGGGGCTCGAATGGCTCAGCCTGCAACATCACCGACCTTTGCAACCGTCGTGTAACAACTCTTCATTGTCTGCGTTGCTTGTACGGAACAGCAAACTACAAAGCTCAGGCACCCGAGAAGAACATGATCGCTGTCACAAACTACTTGAACCAAGTATGCTTGTCATACATGCCGCAGATCACAACATCGAAGCTAAGAATCATCAGACTCAGAAGCGGTCCGACATCAGACGTTACCTCGAGATCTTCCGCCCGAAAGCAGCACCAGTCGCCGACACCTTCCCCATCGTCCCCATCGCAAACGCTTCAGACAATCAAGGGCCTCTGGAGCCAGGCGAGACACCGAGCGTCGAGGGTGACATGGATGGAGAGTTGGTCATCGGAATCTCTTGGCCAACATCCTTCATGGCATTCTCCACCGGCGGATCACCACCCTTCCTACCTGACCTTGCCACTCCGACCAATACCAACGAGCCCTATCTCGAGTGGCAAAATTACCTTCTGGCGCAAGATAGCTTACCGCAAGTCATCACCACGTCGTACGGCGATTTCGAACAAACCATACCGGTCCCATACATGACACGAGTATGCGAAGGTTTCGAAAAGCTGGCCGCTCGGGGAGTCTCGGTCATCTTCAGCAGCGGCGACACCGGTGTTGGTCCCTCCGATGCTTGCATCTCAAACAGTAACTCCTCGCAACCCATGTTCCTCCCGGCATTCCCAGCGTCTTGTCCTTGGGTAACAGCTGTTGGCGCCACACAGGACTTTGAGCCTGAGGTTGCTGTGTCAGCTTTTGGTAGTGGTGCTGGCTTTTCCAATCACTTTGCCATGCCAGATTACCAAGTCGATGCTGTCAATGGTTATCTTGAAAAGATAGGAGACATGCACACTGGACTCTACAATCGCTCTGGCCGCGCGTACCCAGATGTCGCAGCCCAAGGAGTTCGGATCGCCATCGTCACAGAGCTTCGCCAAATTGCCGGCGCAGGCACAAGTGCATCTGCACCCATCTTTGCAGCTGTGATTGCATTGGTCAACGATGCACGCATCGCGGCTGGCAAACCTGTACTCGGATTCTTGAACCCATGGATCTACGGTGGAGCCTTTACGGCTTTTACTGACGTCAAGGATGGTTCTTCGACCGGTTGCGAGACGGATGGTTTCCCAGCTGCAGATGGGTGGGATGCTGTTACCGGATTCGGTACTCCAGTGAGTGCAACTAATCCAGCCATTGCTTAGACACCTGCTGACTACCGTACAGAACTTCACCAAACTCGTCGAGGAAGCACTCAGCGTGTACGAAGCTTGATGGAATCGCCGAGAAAGAACCCTGAGAGGAATGTCGCTTTGAGGGATAGGACTATAATCGATGGAATCGGACGACGGCATCATTGACCGCATCGTATTTCTTTGTTGCTCACATTCACAATTGATGAATTGATATGAATTTTCTGCATGCTCTCGACTTGTACACCGTGTCTACCATTACTGTGATTGTCTCTCAGAATTCTTATCCCCTTGTGTCACCAGTCCCATTCTCACAAGTCGGATATACGCTTACTAGGAAGGCAGACTTGTGCGGAAGAACTCAAACAACCTAGAGAAAGGAATCAAATCCACGCGATCATACAAATCAGCATGACCAGCACCAGGAACCCAAATGATTTCCTTCGGTTCCGCAGCGCGCGCATATGCATCAGCGCCGAATTCGCGAGAATGAGCAATGTCGCCAGCAATAAACAACATGGGTCTAGGCGAAATAGTATCGATGTCGTTGAAGGGGTAAAAGTTCATAAACTTAATATTGCTAGTTGTCGTGCGTGCGGTTATGATATTAGGAGCTGAACCAGCAGGAGTAACTTCACCACGAGAAGTACGATAGTAATCATAGAACTCTGCATCGACTGCAGTGGAGGAATTGGTCAATCGCAAAGGAGTGCCCAGATTATATTCCACTTCCCCTCCTGCAGCTTCTATCCAGCGTTGTTCTGCCGGTTGTGCGATGAGTTCTTTACGCTGTTGCAAGTTTTGAGAATGTTCGAGTCCATCACGGTTGACGGCGCCCATGTCGTACATGCTTGACGTAGCCACTGCTGCAATCCTCGGGTCTATTTTTGCAGCGCTAATGACGAGACTGCCGGATCCGTAGATACCGATTGCGCCTATGCGTCTACGATCGACGTAGGATTGGAGACCGAGGTAGTCGACCGCAGCGCTGATGGCTTCGGCATACATGTCTGGGTTTACGTTGTTAAGGGGTAGACCTTGACTTCCTCCATAAGAAGGCAAGTCGATGGAGACGGCGATGAATCCTTGCTCGGCCATCTTTGTGGCGTAGAGATTGGCGCTTTGTTCTTTCACTGCGCCCATGGGGTGGCTGACGATGATGGCGGAGTGGTTGGTGCTGCGGTCCAATGTGTCTGGGAGGAAGAGGTTGGCTGCGATGGTGGTGTAGTAGATTGTAGGGAAGGAGATTGGCCAGATCGTAACATTATCGCTGCGGTAGAAGTTGTCCGCGCCGTAGGATAAGTTTTGCGCGGTAGCTATTTGAAGCAGGACCATAACAAAGGTGGCGATGTTAGTGGTAGTAATCTTCATTATGGGATTAATGCTGTTGTTGGTCGCTATCTAAGTCTAATTTGATGTGACATGTCGAAGACCATTATGCATGATCTTATATCTCAAGCTGTGGGTCCAAGCATCATGTACAGCCACCATTTATAACGGTGGCCAAGTGTCTAAGATAGTATTAACGCGTAGTTTTGTATCATTCTGGCATGGAATACTCTTTGCGAAACCTGCTTCCGTCGGCCGATATTGAAAGTCGGATCAACATTTTTCGGCCGAAAATCAGCTTCTTGGCCGTCGTCGAATGTGAACTTAAGCTTAGCACTGTGAATGAAGACTTCCATCTCTCCAATCAGTTCTTAGAAAGGGTAGCATGTGATTATGATCGGAGCGAGGTGGTCCGAAGTCGCTTATGCGTATACTAGAATGTTGACACATCTTCATCGACAACATTCCGTATATTTGACTATCGATTGAGCCAAACCGCCCTCGCGATATTGACGATGATCCTGAACAATTGGAGTTGTCGTTCTCTTACAACTGGTCTCAACGTAGATTGTATGCATGCTCTCTACTTCCACAATTCTCATCCCTCTCTGTGACCCGCTTGCTCTCATGCACCCTGTACGGAACCAGCGACGGCGGTTGAATTCTGTACAAATGGAGGTGTACCGCCTAAAGTGCCCTTGGCGTCACCAACGTAATTGGGGGCTGAGATGCCATCTTCATATACATCTTCCCAATGTTCCAGCACATCCGCCACGATACCTCGGATGACGCTCCATGCATTACGTAGCCCAGGTCCTGTGGCTGCCTCCCCAACATAGTATCTGCTCTGGTAAGCGCTCAATTGAGGTGGAGGACGATCGAAATTTGAAAAGGCCTTGATCATGGCGACACGGGAAAAGTCAAGAAGCCCAGCTTCAGCAGCACCTGCAAGTCCTAGTAGCCGTCCTTGGTCATCTTGGTTTGTGTTGCAAGGCTTTGCAGCTCCACTGGTCACAATATTGGCGTACACTTCGACATTGTGACCGGCGACATCGCCGTGCCAGTAGATTTGTGAGGACACAACGTCGCAATGTGCCAAGAACGGTGCTTTTCTTGCGGCTTCGAAGAGATACGTCTGCCTTGGGCGCTGCAGATCGCTGTCAACGTCCTCAAACTCCAGATCCGTGGAGATGGCGGCTATACGATCGACAAGGGCGGTGTTCAGCTGGTAAATTTCAGATCCCACCAGACTCAGGTATTCAAAGGGTGAAGCCTGTGCATAGGCATACATGTACTGAGAAGAGAAGTTCGCAGGCAGGTCGGAGCCAAGGAACATGCTGAGCCATTCCAACTGAATACTGTACTGACTGATTGCCACACTACCAGCAGTACCATACTTTGGATTCACGCCGCCCGTCCCGGTGATAATCACATAGGTGGCGGTAAGATCAATCCCGGGTACCAAGGCTAGAGCGGTAATTTGCGCAGATACCAGCTCCTGTCCGCATTCCAGCTTGCATATCTCTCCAGTCTCCGTACAAGCATATAGTGAGGTCAGCAATGGACCTGTATAAGATGTCGTGAAGTTGAGGCCGGCTAAGTAGGTGAATTCGAATGTGTTCCCTATGATCAAGACTTTGGGTTTGCTTGACGTGCCGGATGATGCGGTAGCCCCAGGTAGGTCCGCCTTCCACTTGTCTCTCGGCTCGTCGACTGGCTGGCCAGTCCTCGGGTCTTCCCAGGGGTTCCAACCCCCGAGTATGTAAGATAGGTCTCTCCACCTGTGTCCTATGGTATCGATGGCGGTTTTACGGTCTTCCCGTAGGAGAGGGCATTCGTATATGACGTGCTTGATGGTTTCTCGTGCAGCACCACATTCGCAGCCTGCCGAGCCCACTACTTTTATCCAATATAAGTCGCTCCGCAGTCGGGAGTGTCCCGTTCGGCATTGTGCCAGTACCGACGCTTCCTCCGCCGACAGCGCATTGTAAATCTTTCTAAGTAATTATATAGACCCTATTAGATGCGGTAATATGTAGACTAGTAGTAGATTAATATATATAATAGCTACGATCTTAGCATTTTATGCTAAGTCGGCGTAACGATTAGTAAGGAGTAGGCTTTTAGTAGCATAGCGCTAAGTTTTATAGGATAACTCATTCCTACTAGCGGTAGTACGTATACTACACTATACCATTCGTATATGCATGTATATAGGCATATATAAGGTAGCGAGATAATAGAGTAGTCGCGTACTATAGTAATAAATAGTGACGTTTGTATAAGCTAGGTTAGGTGTTAGGCGAATATTGTGAAGGTCGCATAACGGATGACGTTAACAATAAGAAGGGAGATTAGGCAAGTGCATGTGTAAAGGCGCTAATCTCGTAAGATGCATCATCGTAACAACGAAGGACCTTATTTTTCCTTTCCTCTCTTTACCGCACTTACTGCAACTCTATCTGTACACTGTACTCGAGATGTCGCCTCCAAAAATCAGCGTCAACATGACACTTACGCCTGCGTCCGTCACACTTGGCGTGCCTTGCTTAATCACTTTGGTCGCGACGCTCTCGCATCCGACTCCAATCACAATCTACACACAGCGATCAGTGTTGAATCTTCCTCTCGCTCAAACAGTGAGAAACTTCTACTGCGTGGATATCTCTAACAACAACGATCCCGTATTCCTGGAGACAAGGAAATGCACGAAGAGGGTAGGCGGTGTCCGGCGCGAGCTTGGTGGCAGGGACGACCAGTACTTCCACACTCTCGAACCCGAAAAGCCCTACGAGTTCATTGATCGCTTCATCCTATCATATGGCCTGAATGAATCCTTGGTGGCAGGACATCGCTATCGCTTTGGCTTCAGCGAGAAACAGACGTCACCACGTTGGCTCGACGGCACACGCGAAGACGTCTTGCACCTACCGGGAGAGCGCGAGAGAATCGACAAGGAATGGGCACAGGGAAAAATCACACTCGATTCAGGACCGCCGTTTGAATTCGACGTCTTAGAAGCCGATGATTCGGTAAGTCCAAGGGAGAGGTAAAGTGCTGTCTTAGAATTGCCACTAATCGTCCTGTTACAGATCTCTACCGACTATGTCCAAGATGTAGAGGGGGAGAGGGATCAAGTTAGAGGAAAGGAAGGCAAGGAAGAGTAAGAGATTATTTAGGTCTAAAGGGAGAGTAGGGAAGGGGTTACTGGCCATCCATAAAGTGCTAGATCCTGGATATAATATTGATTTATTGATTGATTCAATTAATTAGGCTACTTGGTTCTACGACAAACCTATGAGCCGTCTCCTATCAGTTCTTCCTTCTTCGTTCCTATTCGTCCTTGTTCCATTCTAGCTTCCCCTTACTCGATCGTTCTCGTTTGCCAAGCGAACCTACCCGTCTTGCAAAGGAAGTGAAGAACCGCCTTTACCGTACAAATACTGCTGTTCGTGGTCCATGTTAAGTTTGATTTGTATGCTCTACCAGGGCCGAAGAAGACAAAGAGAAGTGACAGGGTCACAAGAGTGTGACTAAAGGCAGTTTTGAGTAATCTGGTCAGGATGTAGCTGCCGATAGTCTGAGCAGGAACATTTGAGCGTAGATTAGTCTCTTATATGCTCCATGTCGCCGATCGAGTTTGCTGATATGAAAGTGCTACGGTGGACGTCGCCGATGATGAGAACAGAAACTTTGTGAAAGTCACGCCCATTCGAGACGGAAAGCTGTCTTGCTATCGTTCGGCGCGCATGAGTTTGATAACAGCCTAGTAGTCGAAAGCTTCTCGGAGAAATTTTCGGACATACCAACGCTGTGTCTGCCGTGATTTGTGTAAAAGTGTCTCCTTCCTAGTTCGCGTACAAGACTCGCTTGTTGCCAAGTCCTGCTCTTGCGAGCTCTTGCTCTAGACCTCGATGTCTTAGGCGCGACACGCGACGATCGCGTTGCTAATTCGCAGGGCACGCTTTCGGTGCAACGTCTATACCCACTTTCATGCATGGAGAAGGGCGCCCGACCAATTGTAACTCTTACCAATTATTGGATAAGCAGTGAGCGAACACCGCGCTATCACCGGCTACTTGTATGCCAACACAAGGTGGGGATCATCGATTCCAGCCTGAACAGATGAGATATAGATCTCGCGTCACTTCCGTAAGCCTTTTCATCATCTCTCATCCCATTGCTCGCCATCATGTTGCATCTCGCGGGCATAGTCTGTGTCGTTTCTGCCCTGCTTACACCTGCACAAGCGACAGCCACTCAAGATCTAATCTTTGACTATGTGATCATCGGTGGAGGAACCGCAGGGACCGTACTGGCAAATCGCTTGCCTGAGAACAAGTCTGTCTCTGTGGCATTGATTGAAGCTGGTGGATCCGCTCTGGATGACCCTCTGGCCAGGACCATCTATGGAGACTGCCCGGCTTGTAACACTGACTTGGACTGGCAATACACGACTGTTCCGCAGCAGCACCTCAATGGCAGTGTCAAGCCTTATCATGCGGGCAAATGTCTCGGCGGAACGAGCAATCTCAATGGTAAATTTCTTCACGACTTCCTCTTGACAATCTCTTTGGATGTGCTGCTGACATGTGTCAGGATGGACATATCTTCGCCCTGCAATGCAAGAATACCAGACATGGGAAGCTGTGGGTAATCCTGGTTGGACATGGCGATCAATCCTCCACTACTTTCGAAAAAGCGAGAACCTACAGATCCCACCTGGAAGTCAACAAGCACAAGGTGCAACTTACAATGCTGGATACCACGGCTTTGACGGACCTCTGGATATCGCATGGCCTCCGCTTCTCAATGTTGGTGCTTTTGGCAAAGCTCTTAACCAAACATGGCAGTCTTTGGGTTTTAAATGGAATCAGGATCCTAATACCGGAACGCTTCCTGGACTGTTCTTGAAGTCCTCTGAGTATAACCTCGATCAAGGAGCTATTCGCGAGGATAGCAACAGGGCATATTTGGCACCCATCGCCAATAGGACGAACTTGAAAGTCTTCACCTATACAACAGCTTTGAAGCTCGAGTTGAAGCAGGACTCATCCTCGAAATCCATGATTGCAACTGGAGTAGACGTGGTCACCGCCTCTGGAGAAGAGAAAACTATCAATGCAGCTCGCGAGATCATTCTCTCCCTAGGAATTGTGAGAACTCCAACTCTACTCGAAGCCTCAGGTATAGGAAACTCCAAAATCCTAGCCAATACCTCAATCCCCGTCAAGGTCGACCTTCCTGGCGTCGGTCTCCACATGCAAGACCAGATCAATTACAACCTAGCCTTCAACACCAGCATCACAAACAACTTCACCTACGACCTCACCAACATTCCCACCTACGCTTTCGTCACAGCCCACGACCTCTTCGGCGCCAATACTTCTTCCATTCTTGCCTCTCTCCGCCACTCCATTCCCTCATATGCCGCTGAAATCGCAGCAAGAAGCAACGGCGCAACCACTCCCTCCGCAGAACGCACACGCCTAAATGCCAGAGTAGACTTGCTCTCCAACCCCTTCGTCCCCATCGGAGAATTAATCCTCCAACCCACATTCGCAGCATTCTGGCAAACCCTCCCCTTTTCATGCGGAGAAGTACACATCAACGCTACCAACCCTGCTAAACCACTTATAAATCCCAACTGGTTCCAATTCGACTTTGACTTTCAAGTACAAATCGCGCTGGTGAAATTCGCCAGAAAACTATACGCCACACCTCCACTATCTACTTTTCTGAATCCTGTAGAGACGAATCCTGGGTTTGATGTGTTGCCGGAGAATGCAACGGAGCAGGAATATCGAGCGTTTTTCAACTCATCGGGAGCGGCGGTTTGGCATGGTGTGGGGACTGCTGGTATGATGAATAGGAAATCGGGTGGTGTGGTTGATAAAGAGATGATGGTGTATGGAGTAAGTAATTTGAGAGTTGTGGATGCGAGTGCGATTCCATTCGAGGTCAATGGACATCCGACTAGCATTATCTATGCAATGGCTGAGAAGGCGGCGGATTTGATCAAGGGGAAGTGGAAGGGCGTCTAGATTGGATATAGAAAGTCAGGGGAAAATGCAAAGATTGTCTTCCATCGTTTTGAGGTGATGGAATAACATTGGAGCTATCTGGTAACCACTGATTATAGCAGCTACTTATCTAGTCTCTGTCCTCTCAATTCTCTCCTCATTGACTTCATGCTTATCCATACTATCCCTTCCCTCCTCAATATCCTTCGTCTGCATCATATCAACAGCAACGGGGATCTCGAAGCTTCTTCCTCTCTTCTCAGGACCGAAAGCAGTAGTTACAGCGATCCCCAGTGCGATAATCGCAGTCGCGATTCCCATCACAGGACCATAAGCCTCCACTCTTCTACCCGTAGCCCCGGTAACAAAGTTTGACTCTGCGATCGCGTTGACAATCTGGGCCGAGGGTGAGGAAATCATATTACCGAGTTGATAAGTTATACCAGGGAAGGAGGAGCGGAAGGCTGGAGGTGCCAGTTCGTTCAAATGGATAGGGATCTTTTGGTGCTATTAGCAAAAGTTCTGGGAAGGAAGAGTAGAAGATGATTGCTTACGACACCCCAAGCGCCTTGGACGAAGAATTGCATCATGAAGCCGGAAGCTGAGAGGGAGCCTTCGCCTTGAGGGAGGATCCAAGCGGGAATAAGACAAGCTGAGATTAGTGCCGCAACGATGATGGCACGACGGCGGCCGACAAATTGGGAGAGGTAGCCGATGATTGTTCCTCCGACACCTGAAAGGGGTTCATGTTAGCATTTGTCAAAACAACCGGGACCATCAATGGGCTTACAAGCTCCGGTCTTCATGAGAATAGACGCGCGAGATGCACCATCATTGTTCAGACCCTTCTGTGTAAGCATGAAAGTGGTGTAGCTATCTTGCGAAGTGTGACTGTAGTCTGCATGCACCATCAGTATTGACCCCGTCATCACATTATCCACCAAAACTCACAATTAAACCACGTCATCAGAATGATACAATAAACACACATCTTCCACTGCTGCGCAAGCATAAGTTTGGTCTCCTGCCAAAACGCACCAGGAGCTTTCTTATGCCCATTCTTCTTGTTCTCAAGAAATTGTTTGGATTCGGGGAAGCAGCAGCGGATGAGACCGACACCGATGGACAGACCAGCGGCGATCCAAAAGACGGTTTTCCAGGTCTCGATGGCACCACCGACGCCGAGGTTGGCGCAGGCGGCGAAGACGTAGCCCATAGAGTAGCCTTGTTGTAGGATACCAGACATGAGACCACGTGCGTCGGTTGGACAATTTTCGAGAGCCATTGCGACTGCGTTTCCGTATCTGTGAGAATATTAGATCCCATCGCCGGTGGTGGAGATAGAGGTGACCTACACTCCGCCCATGAAGAGACCAAACAAGCTGCGAACAGCCAAGAACTGATTAAAAGTGGTAGAATAGATGGTGGCAATCTGCAAGAGACCCAGAATAATCATATTGGCGACCATTGGCCACTTACGACCATACTTGTCACCGGCGAAACCAAACATGGCAGCACCAACAGATCGCAGAAGTAGTGTAAGAGTGATGGCCTCTGAAATATCGGTCTTGGTGACCTTATAGTACTTTGACAGCTTGACAGTTTGAATGGACAAGGCATGAAAGTCGAAGGCATCAGCAGTCCAGGCGGCAAGACCGACGATGAAGAAGACCCAGTTCATGGCGGTGAGTTGTGCCATTAGGCTGAAGGGGTTCCTGAGTTTTGGAGGGGTCTGCCACTCAGTTGTGGTTTCGCCGCTTTCATTATAGACGACCACTCTTTGCTTCCATTTGAAAAGGTCCGACCAGGATTGTTTTGCCGTTGGCCAAATGCCCTGAGCGATTGGATCGGCAGGTTCGTTGAATGTCGACATGCTGACCAAAGTCTTGCGCCGTGATGAGAGAGGAAACAGAAGAGCGGCGACAAAAGGCTCAAACACACGAGCGATGCTTGAGGAATGCTAGAGGATGTTTGGGCACCATGCTCCCCTATTTGTATTAAGCCACTTCCTTCTCGCATCCATATATTGTACCACCTGTCAATTATCCCGCACCTCCAACTCGTTCAGCCAAGGTATCATCCATGAACGACATGATCAAACTGGCAATGCCGATGTACTCAACCCCGCAGGCCTACATCCATTTTGCGGTATGCTTTCATGCGCCATGCACTCGCCAAGCTGCACTTGTGCTACTATTCGTCTTGGCCTGGAGAAAAGATGATGAAGACTTGGAGGCCCCATGGGGATATCTTGCGTGATCTGCAAGTATTATCGCGTGGGAAGGATCAAGATGGCAACGGTTAGCGATCAACACGATCAATCTTGCCGTCTCTATACCAAGTATTGGTCGAAATGTTGGAGCTGGGAATCCTTCGTCACATCTGCCAATTACTTGGCATACGAGATGGCTTTCTGGCAACGGCTGTCTTGACAGCCTTGTGTCTGAGTTGGAGAGAGCAAGACTTTGCTTGTTTGATACGAAACTCCTTGTCTTCGTGCTTGTCTTTTTGAGGCTTGAAGGTATGTCTTGAAGCCGGGCATTTCACTCGAATTCTCACTGTCGTGGTCGCATGGCGGATTCGTGTCGCCAAGTGATGTTGCATCTTGGATTTCATCAAGCAGTCTTGCAATCACTCGTCCGTGGATCTTCCAATCTCTGCATTAATGTTCTGTGAGGTCATCGGTATCCTCTGCCGGAGCGACCTTGCAGGAGCGATACCGAGGCCGGCAAGAAGACCGAGAGTGAGAACAAGAAAAATCTCGGGGAGACATGTGATCCTTTCGAGGCCAAGAGACATTGGCGAGAAGAAACCGTATCCGCTCAATTTGCGATATCGAATCTCCCGGGGTGTTTAGGAAGGACAAGACTCGATGACAGTGTTTAGCGGGACCAGGTGAGAGAAACGCGACTTTCATAGACGCGTCAACCTGCTGTCGTCAGCGGCTAGTGCATGTCGGACCAAGAGTTTTGGCCGCTTTGTGCTCGAGGCCAGGGTGATACCGTTTACAAGCACTCCAAACACAATCAATGATCTTATTCGGCCACAACAGACTACCTAAAGACAGAAATCACTTGTAGTGATACTCTTTAGATCAACTTATGTCTTGGATGAAATTGATGCCGTCAATTAGTGTCCTTAGCCGCTCAAACAGATTTCTAATATCCGAAGTAAGCTTTCTTTTTGTGATATATCTACGCAACGGCAATCCGTGGCCATCTTCACAGACAGCTTCATATATGAGATGAAATCGATAGGAACAACGTTTTCAAGCTCCAATTAGTCCGAATAAAAGCATAGGACTACACGGAATTTTTATGACCATCGATTGATACTTGAGGTCGATGGTGAGAACAATAAGACCCGAGTATGGTGACAGGCTCTCAGTAAAATTGACTGGCGAAGTCAAACTTTGTCACGACCACAAGATATAAACTCCATCTAATCATCAAACGACCGCTTCGATGCAGCGTTTGCATCCGACTCCGACTGCTCTGGGATATCGACCAAAGGCCAGTGTTTGTAGTCCAAGCACATCGGATGACTCATACCCTCTGGAACCTTCCTCCACTCCTCTGGCATGGAAGCATATGATTCCATCTCTCCAGCATTGCAAAGAATTTCCCCATATAGACCGTAAAATCTATCGCCGAAAGAAAGTATCGAATGCATGGGAATGTTGGTGAGGTGAGCCAGAGAGCTAAGGAATCAGTGGCAGGTTGTTGGAAGAGAAGAACACGACTTGAAAAGGAGACTTGGAGTCATCACAACCATGGCGACTCGATGACTCTAAAATCTCATTTAGTGGTAATCGCGAAATAGGTCTTGCTAAATTTGATGAGATGCGTGCCGCAAGTCATGAACATCTTCGAGAAGCGAGGGTAGAGTCCTTTCATAAATAGTATGGAAACGAATCAGATCTGAAAAAGTACGTACTTTGGCTGTGACATGTGTATCATTTCTTATTATTGATCGAAACAATCAAGAGGAGGGAGGCTAAAATACAAGGAAATAGGTATGATGGTGCAATCCAGATAATACAGAAGAACGACGGAGACAAGATGCTCAGTTGTTATCAAAATGTTGGTGAATCAGGGGGAGTGGTTTACTTTCTTCTGTTCTGCTGCATGGCCAGAATCTGGACCATACGGACGAAGATGTTGATGAAGTCAAGCTCAAGCGAGATGGCCTCGTTGACGGGGTCGCGCTTGATCAGACCGCGCTCGCTGAGACGGGCGTGGTGGAGGACCTTCTGAACGTCGTAGAGGGTAAAGCCACCAAAGACGACGAGACCACCGTAGAGCCAAAGGTTCTCAGTGAACATGAGAGCGCGAGTGGCGGTGGCGGGGAGAACGAGAGGAGCAAGACCGGAGAGAGCGACAACAGCGACACCAGCGAGGAGAGGACCACCGATGTATAGGTATTTCTCTTGCTTGGCAGTGGCACCAACAAAGGCAATGCTGCCCATCAGACCGACAGTGTAGAGACCGGCGCGAGCGAGGATGGCGGGGTTGTAGAACATGAGGGGAGACAAGAGGGCGGCCTGGGTCAGGTTGAAGGCGGTCCAGAGGGCGTACTTGGCGACGTAGCTGAGACGGGTGTTAGTCTTTGGCGCAAGTCGTGTATAGCGGGTTCAGAGCAACTCACTTCTCAGGAGGGCACATGCGGGTACCCATCATGGTACCGATGGAGCCAACAAGACCAATACCAAGGATCAACCAAGGGTTGGCGGCCATGAGACGGTAACTCCATCCGTTGCTGTGAAGGGCGCGAGCGGCGATACCGATGATTCCGATACCAAGACCAGTGTGCAAGAAAGTGTCATTCAGGTAGGAGCGTTCGAATGGAGGCATACCGCCATCTTCTCTGGTTTCGCGGTTGAAGACGAGGCTGTGATTTTTGTTAGTACCAGTGGCGCATTCCAAGCTCGTTCATGACCACTCACTTGATGGCAAGCAGAGTACCACCGAAGATGGCACCGCCATAGAGAAGGCGCTGAGTGAGGTTTCCAGAGCCGGCAGGGTTGGGGAACGCCGCGGGTTGCTGGTAATTGCGACGGAAGCTGGATTGAAAGACGTTTCGGAACGTTGCTCGTGATGAGGCGAACTTGTTGCTGAAGTTGGAGGGTGCCTTGGAGACGGGTCCTTGGTGGAAGGCGCGGAAGGCGGTAGATGTGATGGGTGTCTGCTTGAGCGCAGAGGTCACCGCAAACGGTCGGCGCATGAGGAACGCCATTGTGCTGGATATTTGTGGGCGGTTGTTTGGGTGAGGCAGTCGTCAAAGAAGCAGCAAAAGCTTCAGTTCAAAGGTCGCCGCCGCCTTTATGAGCCTCAAAGTGCCACCTCCACACGCCCTCGGCATGACGAAATCCCGATTGCTGCCACCGACCCCCGATGATCGATCACCAATCAACAACCAACATTACCCGGAACCTTCCAGACCCCTCCATCCTGCTTCCTGGTGCTTGATCAAGACAAACATGCGGGCTGCTTGTTTCTTGCATGAAGCGTCTCACCGTCTGCCCGAGTACAGAGAGCTAGTGTCACGTTCCTTGCAGTCTTCGCAAGCACCACTTCTCGCAGTACTCAGCACCTCACGACTGGCCAGGAGTCTTGCGATAGCAGCCCGCTGCTGAAACAGTCCCCTCGGCTTTCCTCCGTTTGGCAATTGCGATGACGGTAGGTTCGCTCCGTCCCAAACGTCAGCGTCACCCGCCTGCCAGTTGCATCACGATTCGTTGTTGCCCATCCTGGCTCATTTTGCAGCACCTCGAACCTTTGATCCATGTCTTTGCCGACCCCTCTCTGATCTTTCCTGTTCCTATTCCCTCGTTCCTGCATCCTCGTCTACCCGTTTCATCTGTTCAGCAACCTACTGCACCCTGGGTGATATTCTTTGATCGTCACCTACATTATTCGGTCATCATGTGTGGCATATCCTGCATCCTTGCCCTGCAGCATTCCCATCACAAGCTTCCTGAACTTGCACAAGTCAAGAAGGCTATACCCGGCGTTCAAACAAACGGCGACGCAGATCATACAAAGCTCGCCGCCGAACTTGATGCTTCTCTTGACCAGATCAAACACCGCGGACCCGACTCTCGCGGCCAGTGGATCAGCAATGACAAGCGCGTTGGTCCTCTGATTACATGAACCCTGTCTATACCCCTGCCCAACTTCCTACTAACACCTCTAGTTCCGCAGCCTTTGGTCATGTCCGTCTAGCCATCAATGACCTGTCTCCCGATGGTATTCAGCCATTCCATGACAATGACCGCACCGTACATGCAGTCGTCAATGGCGAGTTCTACGACTACGATAATATCCGCAAAGAACTCGAGACCAAGACCGACTACAAGTTCCGCGGTCGCTCGGACTCCGAGCTCGCCATTGCCCTGTACAAGTACTACGGCCTGAACTTCCTCCATCACCTGAGAGGAGAATTTGCTTGTGTCATCTTTGACGAGTCGCAGCAGCTCCTCATTGCAGTCAGAGATCGCTACGGTATCAAGCCGCTGTTCTGGACCATCCAGGAGGGACGACTTCTCATTGCTGCCGAGATCAAGGCTTTCCTGCCTCTGGGTTGGAAGCCTGAGTGGGACGTCAAGAGTCTGCTCGATGCTGGCTGGAATCATGACGAGAGGACTCTGTTCAAGGGCATTGCCAAGGTATGTGGAACTGTGGAAATGCGAGAGGCACCTTTCTGACATGCAAGCAGGTCCGACCTGGACATTACCTCACCTGCCAGTCCTTCGATCACATTGAACAACGCCCGTATTGGGACATCAGCTATCCAGACAAGCACGCCGTCGATGCTCGCACCCCCGAAGACATGATCCAGGGCGTCCGCGAACGCATGCTCGACGCAATCAAGATCCGACTTCGCGCCGATGTGCCCGTCGGCATCTACCTCAGTGGTGGCATCGACTCGTCAGTCATCGCTGGCATGGTCACACATCTGGTCAAAGAGCAGGGAATATCAATGGGCAGCGCCAATGCTACAGACCGCGTCTCGTGCTTCAGTATCGCATTCGACGAAGAGTCTGGCTTTGATGAATCTGCCATCGCCAATCGTACAGCCGAATGGCTCGGTGTCCGCTACATCAAGAAGCACATGAACGAGGAGGAGCTGGCAAAGCGTTTCGAAGATGCTACCTGGCATTGCGAACATCACAATCCCGACTTCAACTTTGTTGGCAAGTATGCGCTTTCGGAGGTGCCACAAGAAGTAGGCTTCAAGGTCGTCTTGACTGGTGAGGGCGCTGATGAGAACTTCGCTGGCTACCCTCTGTATTTGCCAGACTACCTCCGTGAGCATGACTTCAGTTGGGACAAACACAACACTCTGCCCGAGAGTGAACGCGAAAACCAGCTCGACCTCGCAGAAAAAGCAGCTATGGACTACTACACTTCTGTTGGTGCAGATGTCTCAAACCGAGGTCCGTCTGTTGCTCGCCGCATGCTCAACGACATTACTACTGTCAGTAGTATGGCGGCTTTCCAGCTCGACATCTTTGCGCCTTGGGCAGCTTGCTACGGCAAATGCGACCCTCAGGTCACAATCGCAAATAATGCCGACGGCCGCGTTCGTAATCTGATCACAGACTCCTGGCATCCTCTCCACTCAGCGCAATATGTCTGGTCAAAAGGTCATCTAGCCAACATCTTCCTGACATGTCTAGGAGATCGCACAGAGATGGCGCACAGCATTGAGGCACGTACTCCTTTCCTTGATCATAAGCTGACAGAGTACGTCAACCATCTGCCGCCATCAGCCAAGCTGCGCTGGGAGCCTGAAGCAAAGACTTTCACAGAGAAGTGGGTACTCCGAGAAGCCTCAAAACCCTTCATCACCAAGGAATTGTATGAACGCAAGAAGCACCCCTACTCTGCACCGACAACCTGGCCCGAGGGGGGTCCACTGAACAAGCTCCTGGATAAGCTTATCAGTGAAGAGAACATCAAGCAGCTGGGCTTTGTTGACTGGGAGAGATGCAAGGGATTGACAGCCAAGGCGTTTGGTAAGAATGGCGATCCCATGGCTATGAGATATGCCATCGTCGTGGCCGAGTGGGTCATTCTGGGACAGCGATTCGGTGTGGCGACGGCCAAAAAGCCAGAGGGATGGTGATGTGAGTGCTGTCTCAGAAGCTTGATTGTGGGACTTGAAACCCCTAGCAGTATTTAATGCATGCAGAAGTTTATCCTATTTTCGATGCAGTGTATCGACAGTGACGTCTGTTGCTTATACATGGACGTGCATGTCATTTCCACAAGACTGGTTGCAGCGAACATGTCCGTTCCTTGTAGAAAGCATCAAGCAAGGCTGGAGGTGAGATGGGTGTTTCATGTGCATGCGGAGTGTGACGTTGCGAAGTTCGGCGAGGCAAAGGCTGAGATGAAGACACCATCATCTCTGAGACGAGCATGCTGGTAGACTTGATTGAATTGTGTTGAAGAAGCAATGAGAAGCAGCGAATCTTAACTTTGCGTGCTCGACAAGTGGTATAATGATGGAGCACGGGCGGGAATAGTGATTGGCACTTAGGGCAAGGATCGACAACGGCGATGATTCGTCTCGGCAGACGGGACGTGCCGGCGGCGGGTGCGGAGTTCTGGGCATGACATGTGGGCGATTAGACTCTCGGTCATGTTTCTCCTTTATTACTGGCAGATGTTTCCGATGATTTGAACATTTCCTCTCCGCTGCTGTCGTGTTTCGTGCAGCTTAGCGTGCATATCGTTGACAAGTCGACTTCTTGGATCTTGGATAATTCGGTCGATCGAGTGGCTACATCTGCTGAAGGCTGGCAGGAGAAAGAAACATCTCTCCCCTTGCTCTCTACCATGACAAGCTGAGACAAGACAGCATCTACGACATGTGCAGAGAATGGCCTACAACGATGCATACTCTTATGATGCCAATAGTATACGACCCGACGACAGCATTAGCCGCCGAGGAGACAACGCCAGCGTCAGAAGCTCCGGCATGGTCTCTCCAGCTCCCTCTTGCGACGACGACCCAGCAGACTCTCACGTTTCGCATTCGACCTTCAAGAATGACCCGCCAACGACTCCTCCGTCAAGACATACCTCAGTCCGCTCCTCGCAACCTCAAACTCCTACGACATTCGTACCCAGTAAGAAGGAAAGAGTGCGGTATAGCTGGCAGTCCATTCACGAGGACGAGCCCAATAAGCCCCGGATACACGTTGTCAAGATTGTCTCAAATACAGCCACAGCGTCGGCTGCCTCTCCTCAGGGTGAAGCCTTGGCCTTTTCGCTGTCCCCTGCTGGAAAAAGAATTGCTGCATACAATTCGGCCAGACTGTTCGTATTCCAGACTTCTGCTTTGCCTGTGAACGTGTCGCATGAATATGCTTTGCGAAGGCGACCTTTGGCTGTCGAGATTTGCGACGAGGCGAATGTGCTTGCTGTGCTGGTCGACGAGCATACCGTCAATGTCTATGACTTGTCGCACAACAATGCCCGCCGTGTGAGGACTGTCAGGACAGATTTGCCGACTTCTACCATCGCTTTGTCTTCTACCGGTGGTCTTCTCGCTGCTGCATACGAAGGAGGAGTCGAGATCTTCTCATTGGCTCCAAACGCTCTCATCACCGACCGTCGTGCTGTGAGAGCTCCCAAGATGGACAGGCTGGTCTTTTCCCAAGACGACTCGACCTTACTCGGCACCACAACTCGCATCTTCACTTCATCTACGTTTGTTGTCTCGGTACCGATTTTTCCTTCGACTTCTTCAAGTGAACCTTCCCATCAAGAGCTTCAGGAAGCTTGGTGTACTGGAATGTTGGAACCGCAGAATATTAAAAACAGTAGTCATGCCACCTTTATGCGTGAGGATGGATCCATGGCCAACGATACACTGTTTGCTTGGAATGGACTCGAAGACACCTTTGGGTTACTGCATACCCAGGACATGCTTTACAGTCAGGTCGACTTTCCCGTTGCAATCTCTCCTCCGCTATCAACATGTGGAGGACTTGGCGCCGCAATACATCATTGTCCTTCCATTGATGAACATGGAAAAATTGTGGCCATGATTGTAAATGACCGCACAGTCCGTCTTTACATAGTACCCAGCGAAGCCGAGGATGGCACGACAAAAGTCGAAGCCCACAGCATCGACCATGAACTAGACGAAGAGTATGGGTGCCCTTTCACGGACCTCCGCTGGGTCCATTCACGTCTGAATCTGCCAGCTTCTGCCCACTCACCTCACCAGATCAGGGGTAGATTGGTTGTGACCAGTCCAGGTTCCCTCCTTGATGCCGACCAAGCAGAGTTGAGCGTACAAGATGTCGAAGGTGGTCGTATCATTCTTTTCGATTTTGACCCACAATTCGCCGGCCAACCTGGGCAGACATTTGTTCTTCATGTCGGCAAAGCTCCGCCTGTGACGCTTGAGGAAGAGAAGATGGATGTTGCTGATGAGATTGCATTGGTGCGAAGGCGGACAGTGACTTCAACGCGAAGCAATACGCTTGGAAAGAAGACGCCTTCACTCGGAAGAGCCGCAACGACCGTGTCAAGACGCCAAGAGAGCTCTCCATATCGGAACGGCAGTCCAGCTGGGTCGATGCAGCAACTGTCAGTACATACGTCGCCGTGGAGAAACCGACGAGTAAACTCCTCCGTCATATCACTGTCGGCTGATGCTACTCGATCTCTACCTGACTTGCCGGAATCAAGCGAGTTGACCGCTGAGTCGCTTGAGCAACCATACACGCAAGGTGCGCCTCGATCATACATGTCGATCGAACGTGCAACCACAGCCGCCAATGCACATCGATTTCAAACTCTTGAGGAGCAAGAAGCGGAAGCAGATCACCCTGGAGATCTCCCGCTACCTGCGTATACCGAGCTTCCGAATCAACCGCTGCCTGGAAAGTACCGCGCTCTCGCAGGACTGGATATACCAAGCCATGGGCGCTTCGTGCAGCAAACCAGTACTCCTCCTTCTGCGATTGCTACAGCGCCACCGACTTTTCAGGATCACCGATTTCCATCGCCGGCCTCAACTTTGTCTCCACCTGCAGTTCCTCCCCACATGAACTCTTACAACCAAAACATCAGTCCAATCAGCTCTCTCGCACAATCTGCCACGAGGAGTGATTACAATCCTAGTCCACTTACTGCGCGATCTGGAACACTTAGAACATTACGAACACAATCATCTTGGGAGACGGTCAATACAAATGCGCTATCAACACCGCATGTCCCCTCAACACTTCGCTCTCAACCTAGCTGGGAAAGTGGCGGAACGTTGAGTTTCTTCTCACCAGAGATGTCGCAAGGAAATCGAACGGTGCCTACAAGTCCCGAACATATGCGTGCTCCACAGATGATGCAAGGACTAGGTCTACAAGACTTCCGACACTCACTTCTAATCCCTCAAGAACGATTTGTCGAGGACCGACCTCGCACAACTGCATCTGACCCACAAGCCCACGATGAACCTACAAATCATATCCAACACCGTCCCCCGCATGTAAACGCCATGCAAGCAGTCAACTACGCAGCAGCAAATAACCTAATGCCTACAAGCACCAATACTTCCGAGCGAACTTCCACTGGAGCAGTATCAGCGATCAGTGCTTCCTCCAGCACTGGCACTATACCGCCTCGTCCCGCTACCACTGCAGGTAATGTGGGATATCAAGTAACAGCCTGGTTCCCACCCGCCGCTCCCACCTCCATCGATGACCGTCCTTCCCTCGCCCATCGCTCCAAATCCGCCATCGACCCTTCTTCTCGTCCCGTGTCCAACACTCGCGCCCTTCACACTTCACATTCCACCAGAACCGGCAGAGGAAGCAGCACCAATGGAGAAGACAACTCGCCGAATTTAAGACGCAGTAAAAGTGTTGGAACGGGGAGGAAAGCATGGTTTGCTAAGAAAAAGCAATTGGAAGATAGGATTGGGGGGGAAGTTCTTCCGACGATTGGGAGGGGTGTCAGGGAGGACCTTTTGCATCATCAGGAGCAGGGGAAGAGGTGTGTGGTTATGTGATCTGGTGTTTTGGGTGGAGAAGTTTTTTGGAGTAAAGAGTGAGGGGTTTATGCATTGGCTGGCGTTGAGTGTTTGCTTCTGGTCAATGGAAATAGATATGACGGTACTTTTATTTGTATATTCTCGTCATGGTCACTCTTCCAACAAGCGCATCTCGAGGTACATTTCCACCATCTCGTCTGGAAACTTCTCCAATCTTGTTTTCAGTGGTGTGTCTTGATCTAGAATGCACACTCAGTTTGGCAAGAATCAAGACGCATTTCCGAAAAGCAAAGAGAAAAGAGCCTTCTGTATCTCTTCATCCAACATGACCTATATCGCAAAAACAAAAATCTATCGCGCATCCATCCCAACCTCTCAAAAGCCCATATCTTTCCACTCGGCATTGACTTTATCCTTGACTTCTTTCGGATACGAGTTTTCAAAATCAGCGGCTTGCCAATCTGCACCTGTCGTATATTCACAAGCCAACAAAGCATCACTGACCACTTTACCTCCTCTGACAGGACTATGCGCACCATGTACATTATAAGGAATCAGAGGAAAAGCCTTGACATCGTCGAAGAGAAGCTCATCGTCTCCAGGTCTACATCTCGTACTAAAAGCCCACATGACATCTTTGAAATCGTAAATGTCTATGTCATCGCCGACGAGTACGAGACGGTGGATTGTGTAGCCGACTTTGTCGTTGAAGACGAGATCGCCGATGCGTTTTGCGAAGTCCTTGGATGTGGTTTTTAGGGAGCGGAGTTTTGTGGTGTCGACTTTGAGGGCGACCCAGGTCACTTGGGATTCGAAGTTTGACATTGCATCGGTGATGGGGAGGCCCGCTTCTTGACAGAGTTGGCGGATGGAGGCGGAGGCGAGGGGACCGATCATCGTGTGCTTTATTGCAGGTTAGTCATCAAGTCTGACAGGTCGAAGAGGTGATGAAACTTACAGTCTCATCAGTGAGGCGCCCACATGCGGAGACGGGCAGGATTGCGTCGTCGCGGTGAGTGATGGCGTCCACATTGTACTTGGGCCAAGGGTGAGTGTCGCCGGGGAAGACATAGCCGTGCATCTCGCCAAACGGACCTTCAGGGGCGGTCTCGGTGATGGACAGAGATCCCTCAAAGACGATCTCGGAGTTGGCGGGTACCCACATATCATTGGTCTCGCACTTGACAAGATCAAGAGCAGTTCCAGTCATTGAGCCAATGTACTCTGCTTCAGTGACACCAGCTGGAAGAGGCATGCTGGAGGCCATGATGGCCGCCGGAGGAACACCGAAACACAGAGCCCAAGGGCAGTCGCGGCCTTCCTTTTTCCAGAGCTGATGGATTTGCCAAATGTGTTGGGGTTCGATCACGAGGCCGACCAGATGACGGTTGTCGTAGATCATGGCGCGGGCGATAGACCAGTTTGTCCACTTTCCATCGGGAGATTGGACGACGTGCATGCCATATGTCTGAATGTACTTGCCACCATCAGCCTGGTGGATCAGAGGAGCAGGAAGTTTAGTCAGATCAATGTCGTCTCCAAAGACCTTGTTTTCCTTGCATGGTCCAGTCTCGATGTGGTTTGGCTTCAGGGGAGTGGAAGTTTGCGCGGACAACATCTTGTCAAGAATCTGCTTCATGCCGGAGGTAGGTGGCAAAGCTAGATGTCTCGCAAGACGGCCATACCTCGAATCCGGAGAAGATCTGAGAGCAGCGGGAGCACCAAGCATTCTGAAAAGGCCATTGTGCATGCCCTTGACATTGTTGAAGAGAGGGGCGGGGCCATCAGATTCGTAAACCTTGCGGATGATGGCGGAGACTTCGAGATTCGGATCCTTCTCATCGTTGATCTCAACAAGATCGTTGTCTTCTTTGAGGGCTTCGACGAATGATCTGAAGTTCATATGAGGCAGGTCTTGTGGATTAGATGAGTGGCGGTAGCTAGCCACTGGCCGCCTAGGGATGTAGCGTCTGGCAGACATGTTGTATCGAGTTGGTGAGAACTCGAGATGATGTGGGTGTGTGAGCGTGCTTGGATCCGATGAAGTATGATAAACAAATATCGTGGGTGTGTGATAGGTATATATGATATAGGCTTATACAGGTAACACCATCTCGGAGCGTTCAGGGGAGCACTCGGGTACTCGGGGTTCGCACTTTTGTCCTCCGAATTGAAAGAGCCATATTGTCTGCATCGGTTTGGCGTCGACAGCGTGTCCACGCATGTCGGTGAGTCGGTTGCTCGGAAGCTCGGGCACTCGGGCATCTTCGCCTTGTCAAGCTTTTGCATGTCACGGAGCAGCGAACCAGTGGCGTGGTGAAACAACTATGGATCATAGTTTTGCAGGTATACTGAAAGCGCTCTGAGCGTTTGCTTGCTTGGGCCAGGTCTTCTTCATTTGAGCGGCTCTCTGGGAAGTCAGTACTGATGATGTTGGTCATTGATAGAGAACCACACGTGCCATCGGCAAAAGGTAGACCCGATGTACAATACACCTACGATTCTCTCTGTGGATTGGAGGCCGAATCAAAGCACAAAGTCCGCAGGGTTCGGTCTCTTGATGCGCAATGAACCATATCCTAGAATATCCTTGTGCGGAAGTCGCGACTGGGTAAGGTTTGAAGGCCATCGTGTGCCAAGACTTGATGATGCACCGGCCTTCGCCCCGACCTTGCTTTTGTGGACAACCTCCACCATGACTTGTACAATTTCTTGTCATCGCTCCCTCTATGGATGACGCAGGGGCCAATGTATCGAGAATTCCATCCAAAGCCGATGTTGATAAAGCCCTTCAGGAGAAGCGTCAACGCCGGGACCAGAGGGCGTGTTATCCTTGCTCTTCGCGGAAGGTGAGATGTGACCGCACAACGCCCTGCAGAACATGCGTTCAACGTGGGCATCCCGAGATATGTATACCAAGTGGTCATTTCAGAGAGACTGCAACTTCGCGGGAGACTGTCAGGCCTCGACGCAAAAGATCGGCCCATCCAACCTCTACTGCAACTATAAGTTCGGTTCTACAGCTAGCTCATCAGAATCCGGCAGGCAACCCCGCGGAAATTGGAACAACAACAGATGTTTCTGCTTCAGTCATTGCACCTACAGATGATATCGCGCAGCCGACTTTTGTAGGCCAGGATTCTCTCCCCTCGTTCGTCGAGACAACACCACGTGCAGATGGCGCACCCTCGGACAACATGCGGCAGACCTTGGGCCTCCAGAATACTTGGGAAATGTATCCGTACATGAGACAAACGGGGACGCCAAACTTAGCAAAGGAAGTGAATCTGCTTATCCCGTCTCATGGAGACGTTTTGAAGTAATAATCTTGTGTATGACGGGTCGAGCGGATGCTGACCATGGATTAGATACTCACAGTGTTACCAAACTATCGTTTGGCCTTTCTATCCTCACGTCGCAAGTTCGGAACAGCTGGATTCATTGATTTGCACCTATCTGGAACGCTCATCAATCCGCGAAACGTCCGGCAGTCCAATTTTCTCTGACTCGATCTCACAATGTGATCTCGCACGCGCCAGTCTCCTCCTGGCTATTCTGGCATCTGGCGTGCACTTCTCTGACCAGCCGCCACAGAAGAGGAAATTGCTGTCCCAAGAGTATGGTACGAGTCATCCAGATATCCTCCGTTGTCAAGGGTCTGACACTGACTTTTGCCCTAGCTCGAAGAGCATTTCATTGCGCAAGGTTGTCTAATTTCCTCCTTCGACCGACTCTTGATAGTGTACAAGCGTTGCTAGTCCTGGGACATGTATTGCAAAACAACTCGCAAGCAGATGCATCGTGGGCACTTCTTGGAACTACGATTCGCCTGGCCCAAAGCCTCGGTTTACACAGCGATCAAGCAGCCAAGAATTTGCCGGTCGAGATCAAGACCAACCGCAAAAACATATGGTAAACAATATCATGCTATATCATTCGCTAGGTGAAGTCATGCTGAAGTGCTACAGGCAATCTCTATTATGGCAAGATAGCTTGCTCTCTTTATCCTTCGATCGACCGCCAGCAAGGTACTCTCCTGATACAGAAGCTATACCGACTCCAGAGAGTGACCTGAGCTATATACAATGTATGTACGCATGGTCTGCTATTGGCCGAGAACTCCTCGAGAGATCTCGTAGCGAAAGAGCTAGCGTTGATACCATGCAATTCTATTTGGAGAAGCTTGACGAAATAAACTCCCGAAGTCAGTCGCATCTTCGGGCAATATCTGCATGCGCTTCCCGCCAGGCCCGCATGGAGCATCATGCATTTCATCTGCAACAAGCTTTCTGTTCTTCTTTTGTCTGCCGGCCAGCTATGTTATCTGCCAATACTTCTGGACGAGAACAAGAGGTCTCAGTCATCCTCGGTAGAGCAAGAAATGCCCTTCTTGAAACCATTCGAGCTTTCATGGCGCTTCAGTCGCTCACGATATTGCCTCTACGATCATGGTCCATGATACACGCTGCTATTAGTGCCGCTTTGCTACTGCAACTCCAGGACGAAGTCTTTCAATCTGACGAAGCAAGAATTCTGCAGAACAGCCTCATTAATGCATTGTCTCGAGAATCTCGTAACGAAAGCGAATCATCATCATCTCAAACTCAGCCCTGGCTATCGGTATCTCACCTCAGAGCTTTGCGCACTCTAAAGGGTTCTCTGGCCAAGAGACCATCAGTCAATGAGACGCGCTATCATGCAGCTGTTGATGTGCCGCAACACGACGGGATCCCCGAGCAACCTCACGCAAACCTCCTCAGTGAAGCTGAGATGGCAGATCTATCTATGGACAACTTCGGAAACATTGATTGGGGTAAGTGTCATGACAATCACACACGATTTCCGACTAATTACAATGCTTAGGATGGGAGCTCTATGGTGGCGATCTGGGTGACGAAGACCCGTTGATGCAGCAATTCTTGGGCTTCTAACGCTTTGCTGGCAACACACTAAAACGATCCTCACAATTTTCAGCGGTTGAAACCTGTCCATCTCTCGAATTCTTCGGTATGGATATCCAATGCATCCAACATACGTCCAACACTCTGATTGACAAGATCATCAATCGTCTTGGGTCTTGTGTAGAAAGCTGGGACCGGTGGGAATATGATAGCACCAGCCTTCCTCAACGACAACATGTTTTCCAGATGGATGTCGCTCAATGGAGTTTCTCGAATTGCCAAGACCAGTTTGCGGCGCTCCTTCAAACACACATCTGCAGATCTTGATATTAGATCATCGCAGAACCCTATGCGGACAGCAGCAAGCGTCTTCATACTGCAAGGAACAATGATCATGCCATCGTGCAAGAAAGAGCCACTTGATGGAGGCGCACTCATGTCCTTCATGGTATAGCTGGTTGTCGCAAGTGCTCTGACTTCGGCTTCAGTCATGGATGTCTCATACTTCATCGTCGCGACAGCCCATTTACTCATGACTAGATGGGTTTCAATACCCAGAGATTTGAGGACCTGGAGAATGCGTATTGCGAATAATGTTCCAGTGGCTCCAGTGATTCCGACGACGATTCTTTTCGGCCTTGGTGGAGACATGACGACTTGTGGGATTGTGGATCTATTCTCCTGAACATCGGTATTTGTGGTGGAGGTGACTGGCGAAGACGTTGTGATAGTTCGTCGGAAATTGGCTGCTGGGTATGCCCTGTGCAGGTTGTCGAATGACTTAGCGAGTGTCCTCGGAGTCGAAGTAGATTGATTTCGAAGTGCTATCTGACACGGCATGTGGACCAGATGGTGAGAAGAGGACCAAGATGCTAGCTTGGGTACGCAGCTAGGCTGAAAACATAATCTGACATTCATTGCGCTGATTGCAGGAGTTTAAAAAATAAGGAAAAGGCTTATTGTGGGATGTAGTCAGGATCGAGGTCAACGGGGAGTAGTTATATTAGAACAAGTTACGACCGCTGTTATATTTCACCAGTAATTTTGCGCAATAAGTTAATACCGCAACGCATTCGCAGTCTCTCGGGAGCTCGCAAGAGATTTTGCGAAGTTGCATACCAGAGCGACCGTTGCGAATTCCGAAGTCCCGAGGGGTCCGAGCTGCCGAACATTGCCATGACCTACAATTGACTTTGTAACGACCGTGTATTGATTGAAGTCTCGCTATAGGGTCGAGGATCAACATGAGAAATGCAAATGACTTGCGAGTACATGAGCCTTGTGATCGCAATCCCTATCGAAGGTCTTGCGGACAATGCTGGTTGAGAGGATTTGAACAATCACATCCCAAGCAAATTCAAGTCTCTTCAGCGGGCTTCCTTCGAAGATTGAATCCTGGAGATAGAAAATAATGACCACAAGCTATGGCTCGAAATGGCTGCTCAAACCCTCGTAAGCTCAAGGATGCGAGATAGATGCTTCCCCTCACTTATCGGATGACGTACTTGACCCGGTCCAGGGTTAGATACTGGAGCAGTCGCTATCAACATCGAAAATCTCTGGCATTCCGTCGTACATACTATAGAACAGAATTAGGACAATCACGTCCACAATATATAGGAAGCGTGTCCACTGTCTCTACGGTTGCCATGGCTTGTCATCCTTTCGTGGCACAATCGTCACTCTTCCATCGCACATTCGCCTACGAGCCAGAAACCATTGAATCGGGTCAAGGAATCGCTCTTATCACAAATACCGGTCGCCGTATCCTCGATGCCTCTTCAGGTCCAGCAGTCTCTTGTCTCGGTCACTCCAGACCCGACATAGCTCAGATCGTAGCAGAGCAAATCAACAAAGTCGCGTATGTTTACTCGGGCTCTCGCTTTACTTCACAAGCTGGTGAGGAACTGGCTACCGAATTAGTCGGCCACCGTCCTGGAGGTTTATCGAAGGCCATCTTTGTGAATTCAGGAAGTGAAGCTACGGACGCGGCTATTAAACTCGCAACACAATATTGGCATGAAGTGGGCCAGCCTCAGAAAAGGCACTTCATTGCCAGAAAGCAGAGCTATCATGGAAACACTCTCGGTGCTTTAAGCATCTCCGGTCATGATTCGAGGAGACAATTGTATGCGGATTGGCTGTCCTCAAATGTCTCCTTCGTTGAGCCGAATATGTCATATCGCTTCAAACACCATGGCGAAACCGACGCGCAGTATCTGAAAAGATCTGTAGATGAGATAGAAGATGAGTTTACAAGGCTTGGTCCTCAAAATGTTGCAGCGTTTGTTGCTGAGACCGTGAGCGGTACAACATTAGGATGCGCTCCTGCTGTTGAGGGTTATTTCAAAGCTGTACGAGATATCTGCGATCGATATGATATCCTCTTGATTTTGGACGAGGTATGCTAAAGTCAGCAGAATGGTGAACTGAAAATTTTGACACAATCGCAGATTATGTGCGGTATGGGAAAGACTGGCACCTTGCATGCGTGGGAGCAAGAATGTATTCGCGGACCAGACCTTCAGACCATCGGTAAAGCCCTCGGAGCCGGGTTTCTACCACTTTCAGCAGTGTTGGTCCACGAGAAGATCTTCGATGCACTTGTGAAAGGCTCGGGCGGGTTGGCACATGGTCATACGTTCCAGGTTTGCCTGTCCCATAATCCGTCACCGAGACCAGATATATGTTCGGTGCTGACATGTTTCCTAGGCACATCCAGCAGCTTGTGCTTCTGCTCTGGCTGTCCAGCGTATCATGCGCGAAGAAAACATCCTCGAGAACGTCACGGCTATGGGTCGTGTTCTCAGCGATCTTCTCCACAACGTGATCCTTCCACTTCCTTTCGTAGGAGATGTCCGAGGCCGCGGTCTTTTCTGGTCGGTGGAATTCATGCTAGACGAGCAGAACCGTACCCCGCCCCCCTCTGAGATGCAGCTCGGTACTAAAATCGTCAATAAAGCACTTGATATGGGGCTTTCGATTCTTGGAAATCTGGGTCAGACGGGCGCGGTTTATCTTGACTTTGTCATCGTTTCGCCTCCTTATACGGTTACTGAGGCCGAGCTGATTGAGATTGTTGATCTGCTGAAAGACGCTATCATGGCTGTGACGGATGATCTTGGATTGGAGAGTTGAGAAGACCCTATCAGAGTCCTGCCACCAGCCGCATTTAGATGGCGGCAGAATGTAGTAGCTTGATCAATGCGAGTCAGTCCTACTTTTCGGACTGGTCGAAGCACATTGAATTGAGCTGTTTCACGAGACAGGTTTGATCAGACGCTTGATCGTAGACTCAAATCTGTGGTGATGCTCCGAGGGAAGGCCAAGGCGCCAAGGCCATCGGCAGCCTGAGGATCAACTCGGACGTCAAAGCCTCCACGGAGGTGTTCGAGCGTTGTTATCCCCGAGTAGTGGTCTCCAGAATATAAGGACTTTGAGTACCTCCAGAACTGTATTGACGATCTGACTGGGAGAGTCGATGAGCTGGCTCGATCCAACGCTGATGCGGACACGTATAGCTTCTGTGCCAACATTGGAGAGGGCCTTCAGGCTAATCCACCACTAAGCTGCTACATTCGTGGTCAGCGGATTGAAGCAGTCGCACTGACAGGATCTTCGGCCCCACAACCCATCATGGAACAAGGAAATGGAAGCAGCAACTGCTGGCCTACACTGCCCAAGACCAACGACTTGACGAAAACATTCGAATATGACCACGTTGCTTATTTGGACGACACAGTGCCTTGGTTGGGATACAATCCTTTGATCACGGTATTCCAAGCAACCGAAAACCAGACTGGGGCTTCGCTCGACGATAGTGTTGATATACAGTTGGCTTGCATGAAGATTGTAGACTCGGACAATTTCAGCGGTAGAACCCTTCATAACGGCACTGGGACTGGGGATGCTGAGGGCGGTGCAAGCATACTTCAGGGTAGTGTTTGGAGTGTCACGGTCCTGGTAGCTGGCGGGATGTTGTCATTCGTGTAAGATGCTCTCACAGAAAGCTTGTCTCCGTAGCAAGTGCGCGTGATATGTATAGTTCTCAACTCTCTTGCGACTCGATCGAACTTCTGATGTGAAGGGTAATGATGCAAGAGCGAGTGTGTGGAGCGTGTCAGGTCGAGTTGGCCGTGCGGGATGTCAAGCGGAAAAGCCGAAGATGACGCGGAGCTCGGACGCCAAGCTTTTTGAACTTCGACTCCGCTGTTGCCTGCCAACATCAACATCCTCCATTACCATTATCGCTGTCGACTCACGAGCTGCCATCACACGTGCATCACCTTGTCGAAACAGACTGGACTGACCCTCTCGTGTGCTTGTCGTTCGTATCAAGTACCTGCTCTGAGCCGTCACGCGTGCCCGCTTCTACAGGCCGACGCGCGCGACCGCGACGACTTGTTTCTTCGTACCTCGACCTGCCCGACGCGTGTCTGGTTCACGTCTGCTTTTGACATCGAATGCCCACTTCCTCTTCTACGCAAAGTCAAGGCTGCTTCTAACACGAATTCAAAAGCCTGGGTGGGCGGGTGCCTTCTCGCCGTGTTTCACTGCCAGAAGGGGCAGTCAGGTATCGTATTCTTTTCGAGTGACTGACTTTGCACTTGTCGTGTGTGTAATATTCTAGGTCGTATAACCATACCACTCCGCAGCCATGGACGAGTACGGTCTCGTCTCGAGTGATCCCCCATGGAAATGGGTTGTCGAGAAGCCGTGTTTTGTTTCTTGGAACCATAAAGAGGAGGGACCATCAAGTCTTGGACAACTGTCGCCTGTAAATTCGACGTCGAAATTGACCATCCGTATTGGTTGGCGACCTGAAACCAACGAGCTATTGATAGCTTTACATCTTCCAGTATCGATACGCGCTTCAAGACATCCTCGCGACATGTTCATGATCATCCCATGCGACTTTGATATCTCAAGTCTTGATTTGAGTTTTGCTCCCGTACAAGCCGATGGACGACTCGATCTAGAGACTGCTGGTCTTACCGACTGCAACCTGTTCCATGTTTCGTTCAAGTTATTTAAACCTTGCGATGTTGTCATGCCGCAAGCGAAACGTCAGAAGCCCGTCAAAGGCACTCCGAAGGAGTTGATGGCGCGGCTGAAGTCCTTGTCAGAGACCTCTACCTTCGAAACATACTTCAGATTCGACACCTTTGCACAACTAGAGCTGAGGAAGGTTTTTGCTTCTGCCTTCCAGTACAACACACCTCGCATATTACTTGAAAGCATGTACGATGGTCGTGGGGGCGGCTTCAATCTCTGGCTCAATCAAGGCTTGGGTCTTGAGCCTGTCGATGCCATCGAACTGGACGTCAAGAAGTCTGACTCGTATGCAGAGCCACCCCGGCAAGATCTTCCACCTCCGCCATATACTTCCGACACTATCCCGTCACTTGATTTGGACAAACCACATGTGGAAGTACCTTTCAGTGATGCAAGTATCGCCTCTGTATCTATTTACAAGGATAGTGATGTCGAAGCTGTGCCAGAGACGCCGTTCTGGGTACGCATGCGACGAATCATGGACTATCGATCACCTAGTGTTGAATCCCCTATCAGACAAGGCAGGTCTAAACGTGCTGCTAGTCTTGGGTCACTCTCTGAGAAAGATGCTCGTCTAGAAAAGCAGATATGTTTATTCCGATCACCCACTTTCGGGCCCATGTTACAAGAAGCTTCTGCCCCTGTCACTGTCGTAAAGAATATAGCAGATCAACAAGACGTAGCGATCATCTCAACGGGATCATCGAATGACAGGCTCGATGACATCGCTCGTTGGTTGTACACTGCTTGGAGCGTTTTACCATCTGCTCACCACGATCTACGCACCGAACTCCTCGCCCTCGGTGCAGCTCAAGACCAACCATCTTCAACCGACCTTCGCATCCAGTGCTCCACACGACTAGCATTTGCCGCAGCACGAGCACCGAAGCAGGAGTCATCATCACCCGCTTTGACAGAGATGTCTGAAGCTGAAGCACATGTTCAGGACACTGTGCGATGGATCAATAGCGTCAGAGTTGATGGTGATGTGGCGCTGATGCGTGAGCTTGTTGCTTTGGCGGGTGCTGCGATGGATGTTGTGGAGTCTGGAGTAGATTTGAGGGCTGAGAAGATGGAGGGATTCATGATGTGTAAAGCGAGGTGTATTGCTTCTGCCTGCATGCTCGGATGTACTATCGTGACTGCTTGAACACAAAATCTATCATTCAACAGCCACTCTCAACTGTGCGCACCCATCTTGTCCATTACCCCACTTCAACATCTGCATGACATACTCGCCATAATCGGGACCTCATTCGAATTCGAACAGCAGTCGCACAAAGTGGATTGGCAGCCATATATACAAATCATCTACCCATCCTCCAACCCCATCTATCCACACAAAGCCGTTCTGTTGTAGCTCAACCCATGCCCAAACCTAAACAAAGGATCCTCAGTATCAAAAGGCACATCAGCAACCTGCCCCTCCACCGCCTCCATACTCCTCGGCATCTCAAACGGCAACTTGCCCTCCGGTTTCCACCCATCAACATTAAACACCACATCCAAAAACGCATCAACACTAGCCCCATAATGCCCAAGCAGCGCCGCCGCCTCTTGCGCAATCTCCGGAATCACTGCAGGCCTATCGAGCAAAATATCTACTATAGTAGGACAGGAATTGAAAAGTTCTGAATGGGAAGCTTTTTGGGATGTGTTGAAATCTAGACGTCCTTCGTGGTAGCGTTGGCGGAATGGTGAGCCGCGGGCTTCGTAGGGGGTGCTGAGGCGGAGGAAGCAGAAATCCGCTTTGTAGGGTTGGTCTACGACTTGTAGTCCGCGGGCTTCTAGATATGAAGTGTTGAAACCTCTGGCGCAGAATTTCACGCCATCGGCTGGGCGGAGGGGGAGGGTGTTTATTTGATTGGTGAGTAATGTGTATGCGCGTCTCTGCGGTTCATTCCCAACACGAGAGAAATAAGCATTCCCCACTACCTTTTCCGCGGCTTCTGTGTCCACAAATCTGTGGTCGAATAGTCCGAGGAGGAATTTCTCTTCTAGTAATTTTCGGACGGAAATGTCGAGACGGGATTCGGGGAAGAGGTTACGAGATCGATAAGTAATTCCGTGCGAATTTCACCGCCGAATTGATCGACGCCGGCGTCTAGGACCATTTTCGCTCTTTCTGATTCGGTGGTGTTTTCGAGGCCCCAGGCGCGTGCTGGTTCGATTACACCGAGGATTGCTTGGTCGGTGATTAGGCCCCAGTCACTCACCACTATACCTTTGAGACCGAGTTCTTCTCTGAGTAAGCCCGTGATGACTGGTTTGTTGAAGCCGAATGCCACTTCTGGATATTTTGTGCCGATGGGACGAGCATAAGACGGCATTATCTGTCTTCCTCCAGCTGCAATTGCCGCTTTGAAGGGGATGAGATGGTAGTCGAGGAACTCGTCGGAATAAGTATTATCTTTTCCAGTAGCAAAATGCGAATCATTGCCATTCCTACTCGGTCCAGCACCAGAAAAATGCTTAGTAACCGTACTCACAGATTTCAACCCCAACTCCTCCCCTTGAAACCCCTTGATCAACGCCACAACCATCGAAGCAGTCAAATTCGCATCTTCGCCAAATGCCCACTCCTGGCCATTCGCGGTTCGGTAACCACACCGATTTGCGGCTGCAATGCGTTCCTAATCCCTACTGCGAGATATTCTTCGCGGATGATGGTGGCGTAGAGTTCAGCAAGAACAGGATCTCTCAGCGCAGCAATACCCAAACTCTCCGGAAATTCAGAAAACTGTCCACTAGCGATGGACGAACCAACGGTATCCGCAAACGCATGTCTAGGATCAGAAGCAATGGTGACCGGAATTATCAATCTCGTCTGCAAAGCCAAGTTTTGGATTTCATTATGCCATTCTGCCATTTGGCGGGCTGAGCGGGCGTTATTGATGTTGAAGTGAGAGAGCAGTTTTTCGGTTATCAAAGGTGCGGTGGTGAGGTTTCGAGTGCCGTCGAGGATTATGGTGGTGTTGTCGATTGTGCCGTTGATGCCGGCGGGGATTTGTTTGATGAAGAGTTGGCCGGCTTTTTCTTCGAGGGTCATGCGGGATAGTAGGTCATCGAGACGGTCGTTGATGCAGAGGGAGGGGTCGAGGTAAGGCAGGAGAGTCGAGTTTGTAGTGTTCTGGGAAGGTGTGCTGGTTGCAATATCTGGTTGTGGGATTGCTGAGGCCAAAGGGGATAGTGCGAGAGCTGAGATGAGCAGATTGCTCCATGAGGGTGATGGTGTATGCAACTAGCACACAAAACCAGTCCCGCGAAAAGACAGCGAGCCCCAAGTCAAATTCTCCTTGTAGTATAAGAGCAGAGGTCACGCTCGCAAACAGTCTTTCTCGCTTACCATTATAGTCCCGACTCCCCTTGATCATCGCTCACCCCCGCAATGTGGAGACCCCGGTTCCTCCACCTTTTCCCGCGCATACGTACGGAAGATCATTTACATTTGTTGCGACATCTTGTTGCATGCAACGTGTATGTACGAGATTGTTAACATCCAAGCGATGGTATGCCACTGTGGCGTCGGGGTGAGATGGTCCGTTGATGACTGAGCATTCAAGTCTCCGCTTTGGTCAGAACTCTAGATTTTGGAAAAGTGCTTCGTGATTGGAGAACCGTTTGCGATGAGAAAACAGTGGGTGGATGTGATTTGATGACCGAACATGCGGAGAACCTACATGTCAAAGCGAGGAGATCTGGAAAGTGCATGGCCCATCTGCACGAGATTGTCGACTTTGCCAACAGCCTCAACCTTCGGATTCTACTTTGCAGGAAGAATCAACGCACTCACGCGCAGTTGTGGTATGTCGTTTGGTCAGAACCTTGTGTGAATATCTTTTAGCATTTCTTTGATATACGCCTTGAACATTTTGAACAATCATCATTCTTCCTCCATCTCCATTCTAATCCTTATCAAGTCTGACAGCAGCATTGCTCTCAATGAAGTTCAAATCCACCTTGTGACCGAGCAAATCACGAATATTGCTCACAGCATACTTGATCATCGTCGGCCTCTCCAGACTCAAACCGAAACCGTAAACTCTCAAATCCTTGGGCAGACCCATGGCCTCCAACATTTCAGGTCTGAACATGCCCGAGTTTCCAATCTCAACCCACTTACCGAGACCCTTATGGTAACCGAAGACTTCCATTGAGGGCTCGGTGTAAGGGTTGTAGGCGGGCTTGAAACGGAGGTTGGAGATGCCGAGTTTGGCGAAGAAACCTTCGAGGAAAGCCATGAGGCCGCCGAGGGTGAGGTCGTAATCGGCAATGACACCTTCAACTTGATGGAACTCGGCAAGATGGGTGGCATCGACGGTTTCATTTCTGAAAACACGGTCGATGGAGAAGTAACGGCAAGGACGGGGGTTGGCGGCGAGTCTGTGCAGAACGTAGGTAGAGACAGCAGTTGTGTGTGTGCGGAGGACGAGTTTTGTGGTTTCGGCGTCGTTGTAGGGGTAGCGGTAGCCAATGGAGCCAAAAGCGCCGTCTTGGTGTACCTTGCGCACGTTGTCGTAGTACTTTTGGTAGTCTTGCTTGGGCTGTTCGGTGGAGGCGAGGCGGGGGTCGTAGAGTTTGGCATCGGCTTCCATGGCGTCCATTGCTGCGTCTGCAGCGGGGTCGGCGCGAGGGAAGTCGGCTGACACGGGATCTGAGACGTAGAAGGTGTCTTGGAGATCGCGAGCGGGATGTTGCTGGGGGACGAAGAGGGCGTCGAAGTTCCAGAAGCCAGTGTCGACGAATCTGGGAGGAAAGTTGTCAGTCGGAGTCACAGAGAAGGAGGAGTTTCAGGGATTCCCACCTGCCTGTGGGCATCTCAATGAAGCCCTGGTGGAAGAAGATCTTGCGGAACTCCTCGCGCACCTTCATCAGAGGATGCAGAGCACCAGCACGCTGCTGGGCACCCAGAGCGGCGAAGTTGTAGGGCTTGAAGTTGGCAGTCTTCCACTCGCCAGACTCGAGCATCTCGGGTGTGAGGTCGGTGTGCTCAACAGGCATCTCCTTTGCGTACTTGGGGCCCTTGGATGCAACATAGCTGATGACCTTTGTGACGGTGACCAACTTGCGCTTCTTCAAGTCGGCGAGAAGCTTGTTGTCTGACAGACTCTTGCTGCTCTGGACGCCGGCGAGCATGTCGCGGGTTGTGTCCTTGGGCGAGTCGACCAGCGACACGAGAAGATCGCCGTCCTTCTTGATCCACTTGAGCTTGAATGCGTTGCCCTGACCGACCTTGGCCGAGTCTGCGCCGACCACGCTCTGTTTCCCGCAACATCAGCGACTGCCTCAATCATCATCAGATTCCCATGGAACAATTACCGGAAGCTCCTTCAAGGGCAGTTGGCCTTTGCTGTTGACGGCCTGCCACACCTTGAACTCGTGACTGCCCTCATTGGCAATCTGCTCTCCCTCCTTTGTAAGAACAACCTGTTCCTGGTCGTTGGTCTCGTAGGTGACCATGTTTCTCGAGGCCAGTCTGTCCAGAGCAGCCTTGATTTCTGCTTGTCCAACATCGGGGAGGTCGCTCTCGGTCGCAACGCTTTGCTTGGTGTCCAGGAGATCCAGCACTTCCTGAGTGAGGTCGCGGCCGCCAGCCTGAGCCAGCACCGGTACGGGTCCACGTTGTCCGGGCATTGTGTGATGGGTTGTGGTGGTTGTGGAGTGATGCGCAATGCGATGTGACTCTTTCGAAAGTCGCCGGCCAAGCGCCGTCTTCTGAATTTTGCTGACTCGTGGCGGGGATTCAACCTGTGAAGCTCCGCCGCCTGCCCGAGTCATGATCATAACTTCATTTTCACCTTTCTTTCAACATCACTTCTCAATCCTATGAAAAGTTCGTGATTTGCTTCTAGACCGTTGATCTTCGTGTATTGAATCATCTACTAGAAAGAAATTCTATCTCATAAGCCTTGCGGTCAACGCCATCTGTCCCTCGCACATGCTCATCCAAACTCCTTCACCACGCTATGCAGAAACAAAAGAAACACGGAATGCTACACTTCAAACACTCTTCAAATCTTCCTTCTAAGCTGGAATGTCTTGTTGATCGTTGCTGCCGGCAGCCCTTCGGAGAATCTATCGCGTTCTGTATTTCTTGTTAGCATCGTGTTCGCATAGCACGGTCATGGACGTCGTTCTTACCATCTTCCGTCTCGAAGCCAATGGTAATGTCATCGTGTTCTCCGGCATACTCCAGTCCCTCAAGGTTGATGAACTTGCGTCGCACACCCTTGCCCCAAACCTGAGAATCTGAGTGGTCTTCATCTTCACCGCCTTCTCCATCCTTTTCCTTCTTTGGCAAGCTGAACTTGGCATCTACAAACTTGACACAATATTTGGCTGGCTTATCTCCTTTGGCTTTCTCAAACGTGTCTGCTGCTTTGATCTGGAAGACCATAGCATCTGCATGGCTGAAATCTTCGAAGAAAGCCGCAATCTTGGTGACATTGCCCAACGTCAAGATCTGGATGCGCACCTTGGTCGCTTCCCATTTCTTGTAAATGGGCACTACCATTCTGCGCCTGGAGATTGCAAATAGCGTGGCGGTGCAGTCAAACTTGACAGTGTATCGAGTGAGTGCTTTCTGGAAAGTATGCAGTTCTTCCATAGAGGGGAATGTCAAGGTCCGTGTGGTAGGCGTGGTCGCTGCCGTCTGTACAAATCTCTTCAATCCTTCACGTCCGTGCTGAGCTTTGCTGATGTCGAGGGAAGCTGTCAAGTCTTCTTGTGGTCCGCGCAGGAGTGACACGCCTGGTGCACCTGATGCTGGAAGGCGTACCAAGAGCTCACCAGGGCCTATAATTCATGTTAGCGATTGCTGTAGAAGCAGATGTGGGATTACTTACCAAGATTCAAGCGATCGGTGACCGCACCACTATCGTGCATAGCAATCAATCGGAAATGCTCAGAGAGCGTCATATCTCCCTGATCTTGTCCAGCTGCTGCATTGGCCTCGCTGACGACACGCACTTCCTTCCACATAAGACCCTGGAACGCTCCGGCAATCGTATCTTGTCCGGTCGACGCTTCAGCAACCATGCTCCTGAGACCGACTCTTGCGACAACTTGCTCGTCTTCGTTCGTTGAGATGCCCTGGATTACATCGTAAAAGTCCTGTCGTTCACGGCCACTCTTGAACATAAGCGTAGTCTTGCACTGCCTCTTCGAGTCTTTCGTATGGACATTCATGACCGGAGGCTCGTTCACCCCCGACATTTCAAATAGCAGGGGCGAAGTTCTGCAGAGAGGAATGCCAGCCATGGTCAGAGACTTGTTAGTTGGATTGGCCATCAACAGAAGTCGGAAGCCGCGATGGAGATTGGTCTCTCCGAGTCCAGTACGAGTGTGCAGCCTTTTCTCAAACACAAAAGCAGTGCAAGATCGGACCTTGTCCTTGGAGAAGGCATTAGGATTGGTAGAGTCGGTATGTGCGAGCTCGATCAGATGCGCTTCATGAATCATCCTCTCATCAGCCTCGGGCTTCATGCTGCCATAAATCTTGTTCGTATAGTCGACCATACTCCACAACGCACGGAAGTCTGGTTCCTGGAAAGCGAGATTGAGAGTAAAACCGCGTGGAAGACGGATGTACAGACCATGCTCTTTCGACTTCCAGCTAACATCGTGCCAAGTAGGTCCTTTACCATATCCACCATCTCCAGGTCTGATTGCTAGATTCACCAGATCTGCTTGACTCGAGATAACAACTGAAGTCTGGAACGAAGACTTGCTCCTGATCATGGTGAGGACGCAGGGCAGGATGACACGATCGGTGTCTACTTCTTCCGTGTTGATCGAAGCGCTGACAAACATCCTGCTGTAGCAAAATACATCTCTCGTATCACCAAGTGGTAAGGCTTCCAAGGGATCCGCTTCTTCGTAGTCATCTTGGGCGATCAACGCCTGAGAGGTGCTTCCGCGAAGAAGAGTTGCGACATCAGACGCAAAACGAGGATACTCGATCCACATGGTCGTATCTTGGCCTTGAATCAGAGATTGATGGGGAGGCATAACGTTGTTACGGCTCATCGAGAGTGTAAAGGAGCGTAGACTTGCGCGTACGACATTCATGTCTCGCAGAAGAGTATCTTGCGGGGAATCAATCTTCGAGTGTGGTGAATCGGCACCAGACAACACATCTGTAAGGATCCACCACGTTTTTGCAACATCAACATGTGCTTGTGTGAGAGTTTCCGGTCTGTTTGCTCCTTTGGGCGTACTGCGAATCTGGGCAGTCAGACCTGCGCGACCCTTGTGCAGCCACCAGATTGCAGCGCGAGTCCACTCCCGGATAGTACAGCTTTGGATCGGTCGTTCGCGCTCAGCGGTGAGGCGGAACACACCTCTCATGTGCGCGACACGCATGCCGAAATCGAAGAGAGCGTCATGCTCTGCAGTACCCTGGACGTGCTCTGATGGAGACGCGTTACGAGAGGAAAATGCAGAATTGGATCTGCCGTTTGCGTCATACGAAGGTGCAGGAAGCAGTCCAGGGGTGAGACCAGGGGTAAGTCCGGGCGTTAGACCGTTGACATTCGCTGCATGAGGGGCCAGAGATTGCTGAGAGAAATAGCTTGGGCTCGGACCACGACTTGGGCCACGGCTGGGAGGTGGAGGCAGAGGATGACTAGCTGATGGATTCACCGGTCGCGAAAAGTTGTTTGGCTGTAGAGAAGCAGAGCGGACCGAAGAAGCTGGCGAAGAAGAAGGCATGAAGTCGGAGGGTAATCGTTGTCGGTAGCTCGAAGCTGAGTGTGCCGAATCGTTCGTGTAGTGAGAAGAAGAAAAAGACGGTTGTATGTTCCTAGTCTGAATGGGAGGTACTTCCGTCCTGACAAAACCATCGTGCTGGCCAGGACTTTCTGGAAGCGGGTGTGATCGATGTGGAAGTACAATGGGAGGTGGTGCCTGATCAGGAGATGCGGATCTGAGATGGTCAGGAATCTCCGAGATGAAGTCTGTAGGCGCGACCATGGGCAGTTGCGGACTACGAGATCTGCTCTGTCGAGGAGGAGAATTTGGACTAGGCGGCCTACGCGGATCCAGTTCCTCAGGGGTCACTTCTTCGTAATCAAGTCGTGACAAGCGTCGCAGAACTCTGCCTTCTTCTTCTCGGATCATGCTTTGCCGTTTGGCCACGCGTGGAGGTAAAGAGCGAGGTTGTGGTGGAGAGTCTTGCAAGAAAGTGGCCAGCTCTGTGTTGTCGATTATTGGAGGGGAGAAAGGGGGCTCAGGAGGATTTATTGTTGTCATGGGAAGTTCGATATGCGGAGGTAGAGGTGGGACTTCTTCGTTATCACTCATTGGTGACATTTCGTGATCTTCGAGGCTGCTGAAAGTGGTAGGAGCACGCTTGAGCATGCCAGGTCTTGGGGCGTCATCTTGTGGAGCGTGTTCAGGCACTGGTGGAGGTACGGGTTGAGGCTGCGACTCGAAGAAGGGATGGTTTACAGGATGTGTCGGATCGGCCAGCGAGTTCTTTCGTTGGTAGACATTGCGAACGGCAGGAGCGCTCATTGGATAATTCGCTGCCTGGCGGTGCTTCTCGGCTGCCTGAGTGTCCAGCACAGGGACCGCAGGTCGTCGCTCTGTTTGTGATCTTGCCAATCTTGACTTTGCTCTTGAAACCTCGATGACTGGAATGTCCGACTCGTCGCCGCCCTCTCCGATGATCTCTGGTGGTGTCCTCACAAATGCGACTGTGACGTTCTTTTTCCTCTTTGGCTTTGTCGAGTATGTTGGTTCAGGGGGGCTAGCAGCTGCTCTCCTCACATCTGAAGCCTCTGGCCATCTCAGAGCAGCGGCGGTGTCGATACGCGGAGCAGCCAGCTGTCGCGTGCCTTCGCCAGGGATTCTCTCTTTCTCTGTTGATGGCTTGAGGAAGTCGACGACGTCTTCATTGAGCTTGAAGTTCTTGTCCGAGGCATCATTCTTGCGCAGCAGTTTGCCCCATTTGGAACTGGCCTTTAGACTCATATCGTTGTCGCTGCTTGTTGTGTGGACGCCCAAAGGTTGTATCGAAATTGCGGGGTACGAGGGACAGGGTCGGAAAATAAAGGAGGGCGATCTGTTGACACTGCTCTTGGCTTGTGTTTTGTTGTAATCGTGGTTATCAGTACTTCTTTCTCGCTCACAGCATGACCACCTCGGTCCATTGACTGCCTAAGAACAGTGTAGGAAACAGACAGGCAGCAAGTGGCAGGGGGATTGTCTCGAGATCCTCCTCTACATGCCAAGGCCACTTTGATACATAACACAACGGTTGGAGTCAAACTGCGCTAGTCAGGCACAAGCTCCGGCAAAAGGGTAGAGACCCTTGGGCTCGTCCCTCCATTTGCCCCAAGCGTCGCCTACTTTCTCAAGCCACTCCCTCCAGCGCTTCCTTTGACCATTGCTATCTCAACTCCTTCAACGTCTTGATTGAGACTCTTATGCCGTACGTTGTGCTTCCTCGTCACAAGTTGCGTCATGTCTCGGTATATGTTCTGGTCGATTTTCAAGCTTGAAAAGTGTTCAATCGCTTGCTCTCTACCAATATCCATACACCGGTGTGACACTCTATCAAAGCCGCGGCTATTTTGAGCTCTCTGACACGACCCCATCACGAAACCTAAATTCCGAGGCTGCCCATCATTCTCGTCGCTGGCCAACATGTTCGTATAAGAACACCGGTCAGGCTTACGCGACCTTCTTGATCGAACCTCGCTGTTATATCTGGCCTGGAATCGATGTGTCGACGAATCGCAACCGCCGTTGACATAAATTCGCAATCTTTGACGAGTCACCACCGCAATCTCTGTTGACCCACCAGCTTCCTCTTTCGATCAATTGCGGCGCATATGCAAGCGATTTCGTATACTGCGATCCATATCAGAAGTTCTTATGATTTTGCGGCACACGCAAGCGCAACCACGTTTTGCTGTTTCTCAACCTGTCCGCTCGAGTAATGACATCTCACTCCAGTGTTCTCTTCAATATCCTTCAGACATGGTATCTGACTGACCTCAAAGTCGTTCTTCCCAGCATCTTGATAGGTCCAGAGATTGCCTGGTCTCTCTTTTTCATCTTTTTCTCACACGAATATATCCTTTGTTTGTAACACATCAAGCACATACGGCCACAGTCAGCTGAAAACTGGGCATCCCGTCCGCTCTGCCATACATAAGCAGTTGAACGGCAGATTAGTACTACGGTGGGTGACCACGTGGGAATCCCTGCTGCCGTATGTTTTGTTTCTTGCTTCGATTCTTTTGCTTGTCGGTGTTTCATCTGGAGGAGGAACGCACCAGTCGTTTTGCCGTCTTGTAAGAGTGGAGGTGAAGAGTTCTTAGCTTGCTCTTGGTCGAGGAGGATATGAGCGAAGACAGTATGCTACGAGATCTTTTTGAGAACATGGAAGTATGGTTCATACCACAGCAGCAGTCGAAGTCCTGTTGCTGTCGATTTAGAGATCTCGGTAGTAATGTGTGTAGCTCTTCCAAGTTAAGTATCCGGGATATATAAATTCGAATGTTTGAAGGTCTATAGCTTAGATAGCGAGTCCGAGTAATTGTAAGCAGAGAAGATGCGCCTTTGAGTTCGATTCTCTTCGCTAAGGTAAGAGTGATTGCGCTCTGCTAGTGAGGAGACTCCAGGCAAGAAACAAAAAAGAATAAAATAGAATAAAAGCGGGGAAAAAACCAAACCCCATGGCCACGATACTTGCCATTTTCTGCAGCGCAATTTCTTCTACAAATCCTATCAACTCAAAATATACCGCCATTATTCACGTAGCACAGTTCTGGCGAATAAGACCTGACTTACTGATGGGTTTTCTCTCTCCGGGTGCCGGCGCAAAAGAGGCGTTCGGTATTGAGCAGCGCTTGCCAGCAAAAGGGAAATGGTGAGATGGCCAAATAGGCCCTTTCTTATCTGAACCGACAAAACTCGCTGGCATTGCCTTGACAGGCCGAGTGAAGGCGCAGTAACATGTGAAGTCGAGACGCACCTGCACTTGTGATTGTTGGAAAGGCTGCATGCGCTTCGCCCGCCGCCCAATCGCATCTGCATGGCCGACATGTTCCGGGATGTAGGGAGGGAAGGAACGATAAGACTGGGCAGCCCAGCTCATGACTTCCTTGACTTCCCACTTTCGTGTCCAGTTGGTTCACACATCCTTTGCTATCTTCTAATCCGGATTTTGTTCTCTCATCGGCGCACGACAACACGGTGATCGGCTGTCGTACCTGATACTCGATGGAAGACGAAAAGCTCACGCACGATGACTACACGGTCGCGTGGATCTGTCCTCTCGAGATAGAACAGATCGCTGCCCTCGAGATGCTGAACGAAGAACACCCGAAACTGCCGCAAACACCGAACGATCACAATGTCTACAAGCTCGGAAGCGTACAAGGTCACAATGTTGTCGTCGCTGGCCTCCCGACGACCGGAAACTGTTCTGCTGCGACGGTTGTCGCGCAAATGCGAAACACCTTTCCACACCTGAGATTTGGCCTTCTTGTTGGCATTGGAGGCGGTGTACCCACCGAGACAGACGCAGGGCCTATTCGACTCGGTCATATCGTGGTTAGCAAGCCTGTGGGTCAACATTCGGGAGCTGTCCAATACGATCACGGCAAAGCGGAAGCTGGCGAGTTCGTACGAACTGGCTTTCTTGCTCCACCCCCAAATGTCTTACTCAATGCGGCAAGTGCGTTACAAGTACACCGACGACGAGTGTCAGAAGATCCACTCATTCCTCATCTGGATCGAATTGACACTTCCAAGCGGGGCCTTCGGGCTTACAAGCGGCCTTCGCCTGATCAGGATCAGTTGTATGAACCAGATTACGTTCATCTTCATAAAGACAAATCGTGCAAAAAGTGTGGTTGTGAAGCCAGCAAGCGTGTCAGCCGAGACGTTGAAGATAGCGATGATGAGAGCGCCTGCGAAGAAGACGACGATTGGCTCGTTGTACATCGTGGCACCATAGCTTCAGGAGAAGCTGTCATGAGGAATGGTTTACAACGAGATGCCTTAGCCGGGATCGATAAGATCCTGTGCTTCGAGATGGAGGCTGCCGGCGCGCTCAACAACTTCCCTTGCTTGGTCGTCAGGGGTATATCCGATTACTCTGATTCCCACAAGAACGACAAGTGGCATGGCTACGCGGCGGCAGTCGCAGCGGCGTACGCAAGGGAGTTGTTCTACCATATGCCCGTGGACGAGGTGAAGCAATGCAGGATTTCGGAAACAGGTGAGATTTGAGGTGTTTCAATGCGATAAAGTCGTCGAGTTTTGACGAGCTATAGACGTAAAGGAGATGATACAAAACACAAGGAAGTCTGCACGTGCTGCGGACTATACCGAGGACCTACGTATCAAACAATGGCTTGGTCCCGCCGATACGTATATCAACTACACCAGTGCATTCGCGTTGCATCATGAAAATACTGGTCGTTGGTTTCTAGAGGGATCGCGATACGAATCTTTTCGGGATACACCAGATGCTCGTCTTTGGTTACGAGGTATCCCTGGATGTGGAAAAACCGTTCTTGCCTCCACAGTCATTCATGACCTCCAGAGGCGTGTTGGTTCTGCTGCCTCGACTGTTATTTTCTTCTTCTTCTCTTTCAGCAACGAATCAAAGCAGAAACTTGATCACATGCTACGCTCGCTGATTTTCCAGCTTTCTGAGAGGCATCAGACGGCAAAGGATCGGTTAGTGGTAGAGTTTAAGGAGCATGACGATGGTCGAAAACCACTACACGGGACTGCGCTTCAGAGTGTGTTTGGTCAAATGGTGGATACGGTGCAAAATGTTACTATTGTCCTCGACGCGCTTGATGAATCTACCACAAGATCCGAGCTCTTGAAGTGGATTACCTCTTTTCCTAGCGGTCACGGCAGATTTTTGTTGACCAGTCGATCAGAAATGGAGATCGAGGACTTTCTGACCTCGTGGCTACCTTCCAATTGTGCTATCACGCTTGAGAACGAACCTGTGGGCGATGACATCAAGGCATATGTACATCACAGGCTTGAAACCGAGAGAAACCTGAGCCGCTGGAGATCGATGCACAACACGATCTCGGACACTCTTGTGGAGAAGGCGAGCGGAATGTCAGTTTGCTCTACTTGCCCACTTTCGTCGTGCCTTCTTCGATGGAAGTGTATCTTTGCTGACAAACGGTCAGGTTTCAATGGGTATATTGCCAGCTCGAAGAGCTTTCCGGGTGTTTGGATAAAGCTGCCGTACGACTCATGTTGCAGACTCTCCCTCTCGACCTCAATCATACCTATGACCGTATCCTCGATAACATACCGCGCTCGCGAATTCCCAACGCCATCAAGCTCCTACAGTTTCTTGCTTTCTCAAATCGACCGTTGTCGCTTCGAGAGCTAGTAGACGTCGTTGCAACAGATCCAAATACTAGCATCCCATTCGACATCGAGGGTCGAGCGGCACCGCCTGACACCATCATCGGATACTGTTCGAGTCTCGTAAGACTCACTGGTCAGACTGTGAAATACAAGCAACCATACAAGCAACCTGGACCTGCATCTGCATTTCCTTATGCGTCTAGTGTTGGACCCGTACCTAAATCCGACGATGCTGGATCTGAACTTGACCTTGAAGCTAGATCTGACGCTGGACCTGACGCTGAGTCTGAGACAGAATTCGGACACGAACCACGGGTTGAGCTAGCTCACTTTTCTGTCAAGGAATATCTACTTCTTCATCGCAAGGAAATGCCCTCCCAGGAATCTTTCCAAGTACCGGTAGCAAATGCTATGATTGCTTCGACATGTTTGGCTTTTCTATGGACACTCCAAAAACTCCACCTAACCAAACTCATGGATGCAACCTACGAAATGGCAAAATGTGAGATCCGGACAAAATTTCCTCTTACGGACTTCGCTACTCGACATTGGTTTGATCACGCGAGGCTCGCTGGTGAAAACCAAGAGATGTTGGTCTCTTGGACAAGCAGGATCTTTGTGGACAAGCCGTTCATGACGTTCTGGCTGGAGTTCTACGACCCTGCCCTGGAACGGTACGAGAATGAAACAGTACCTGCGTTGTACTACGCGTCACTCGGTGGTCTAGATAAATCTGTCAGACTTCTCCTTGATAGAGGTGCGGATATCGATGCAGGATGTAGGTTTGGCCGATCTGCTCTCCAGATCGCTGCACACGAAGGGCATTTGGAACTGGTGGAGATGTTAATAAGGCGTGGCGCAGATGTAAACGCGCGAAATCGGGGATATTATTCTATCACCAGCGTGTCCCGTGTCACAGCTCTTGCAGCTGCGTCGAGCAATGGTCACTTGGAAGTTGTGCAACTTTTGTTGGACTGTGGTGCGGACGTCAACAACGGTCGCCATGGTCTTGCGCTTCACGCAGCTCTGTCTAGATCACACACAGAAGTGTCCCTACTTCTTCTGGAACGAGGTGCAAACATTTGTGCGCGCGACAAGGCTGGAACCGCTCTCTGCGCCGCCGTGAACGGTGGCGACCTTACAATCGTCAAGTTGCTCCTGGAAAAAGGAGCACACAACACTGAGTGGGGTCTTGTAGGCGCCGTTGAAGGCGCCGTCTCTGACGACAGATTCGATATGTTGGAGGCACTGCTACTCCACTACGCTGAGCGTGATAGGGAAAATTACGTTCTCAGAAATGCTTTCGGGATCACTAGATCATACACTGATGGGAGAATCATCCGAAAACTGCTGGAAATGGGAGCTGATAACATACACCACAAGAACATTCTTCTCGCCGAGGCATGCAACCGAGGATATGTGGCGACAGTAGAGTTGTTACTCGACTTCGATGCGGAACTCGATCGCTACTTCCATCGCCTGCTTGCAACAGATAATAGCCAATGGATGCACGACCTTGTAGCCTCTGAAGGCGACCAGTTTGAGATTGTCAAGCTTCTCGTGGCCAGAGGTGCAAAGCTAAACCAAAACGACCTCTACAATGCGACTGCACTCAAATACGCTTGTGCTGTAGGACATTACGAGGTTATAAAGTACCTCCTGGACAACGGCGCCGATGTCAACAAAACATGCGATTACCTAAGTCTGCCTCTAGAATCTGCTTGTAGGAGCGGAAGTGTTGAAGTGGTCAGGATGCTCTTGGAATATGGCGCCAAAGTCAATGGATGTGATAGTTGTGCACTTACGGCTGCTTCCAAAAGGGGCCATATCGAGGTCGCGCAGCTCTTACTTGCTCAAGGAGCCGACGTCAACGGCAAAAGAAACTCCGAAACCCCGATACAGGCAGCATGCTCTGAAGGACACCTTGAGCTGGTGAAATTGTTGCTTGCTAATGGTGCGGACCACAACGCGGCAGGAGGAAGCAGTGGTAGTGCATTGAGCAATGCTTGTCTCTCTGGTAATACAGCTTTGGTAAATCTGCTGCTGGATCGAGGTGTTGATCCAAATGCCATGGACAGTCTATATGGCAGTGCGCTTCAACATCTTTGTGCTTATATCCACAGAATCGACCTGAAGATGGTACGGTTACTACTGGATAGAGGTGCCGATGTGAATACTGGAGATGGGAGACTCGGGACTGCACTCTGCGAAGCCGCATCAGTCAACGAAGTGCGAGTGGTGCGATTGCTGTTGGAGAGAGGTGCCAATCCCAACCTCTGGGACAAGAAGTTTGGTAGTGCTCTTCAAGCCGCTTGTAGCAGCCGGTGTGAGACTTCCGACCTTGTACAGCTACTCTTGGACAATGGTGCTGATGTTAATGTTCGAGGTGGGACTTATGGTAATGCGCTCTGCGCTGCAGCGATGAGACAGTTCACCGAGGTAGCGCAAATGCTCCTCGCTAGAGGAGCTTACATCAACAGCTGGGGCGGACGTCACGGGGACGCTCTCCGAATTGCTCTTCACAACAAACGTGGAGATATGGTTAGGACACTGATCAAGTGGGGCTGGTTACTTGTGATAAGGATAAGTCCCGTCTGGAAGCGCAGGTGCAATATGCCGAGGTCGCAGCCCAAGACTCGCCTTCAGAAGCGGGAATGTTGGAGTGGCAACATTTCTTCGTCGGACACCTATGTCTATAGGGCTAATGTAGGGTTTAGGAGAAATGGTACGAGTAGCGGCAGCATCCGTTCGGATAGCAGCTGCAGTATCAAGAGCTGGGTCAGCACTGGCAGCTGCGATGTCAGGAACTCCGAACCTGGATCAGACTGATCGCTCTGGCCTTTTTGGTTGATGGCTATCCATTCAACATATCTTGCGTCTTGAAACTTGGTACAAAGAACATGCTTGCACTGCGACTGCACGTATTCTTTGTCTGACATCCGCTGTCGCGTCACTACTCTTCGGCTTCCATCACCTCTTCTTCCACCTGACAAAACTTCCCAACTTCGGCCTAGCGAACAAACTCGAATAATCCGTCCTCGGCACCCCCTCCACTCCCTCCACATTCTTAAATCTGAAATGACGCAGCAATACAGACACAATAACCTGTAATTGCAAATACGCATATTTCTCACCAATACATCTATGCCGACCAGCGCCAAAAGGTAGATACGGACTTTTGGTGCCTTTGGACACGACACCATAGCCGTAGTCAACTTTGTCGTCTTCGGCGATCTCTTCGGTGGTTTCTGGTAGGTCTGAGGATGTTGACCAGCGGTGAGGGTTCCAGATTTGGGGGTTTGGGAAGAAGGCGGGGGAGAGGGAGGTCATGGCTGGAGAGGCGAGAAGGGTGTGTGAGGCAGGGATTATGAAGTCGGTTCCTGGGACCGGGAGTGGGGTCATTGCTTTTCGCATGATAGAGTGGAGGGAGCCGTGAAGGCGAAGAGTCTCCTTGATTGTGTTTTGCAGTAATGGCAATTTGGCCATGTCTGAATATTGGAGAGGAGGTAAGTCTTTGTTGTTGGGTGAAAGATTCTGGAGTTGTTCCTGGTATAGCTGTTGAGCAAAGTCGGGTTCAGAGGCTAGGCGGAAGAAGATCCAGGAGCTGGATGCTGAGGAGGTGTGTTGGCCTGCCATGAGAAGGCAAATCATCATGTGTGCAATTTCTTCGTCCGGAACTGGTGTGCCGTCTTTGTATGCGCAGCCCATGAGGTTGGCGATCATGTCCGACTCTTGGCTCGTGCCTTTGCTGCGGCGTTCCTTGATGATATCGAGGTAGATATCCCTCATCCTGTTTCGAGCAGCGTCTCTTTTCTTGTTGTGCGGCAACGGTGCCCAGGGAAGCAGAAAGTTGATTGGACTGAAGCCTTTGTCGAGGTCATGATACAATTCTGCGAACTCAGTCGTAAGCTTCTTCCTGACTTCTGCTCCTTGTAAAGCACGACCAGCCGTGAAGATCGTGATCTCGCCCATGGCAGCGGCAATGTCGATAGTGCCGGACTGACCCTTGAGTCTGGGGGACGTCTTAATATAGTCGAGAACCTCTTGCTCGATCAATTGAGTGTGTGATTCCAGTGCTTGTTGTGTGAGCCCGAATTTCACAAACTTCTTTTGCTCCATGAGTTTCCAGTTCGGGCAGTCGTATACAACATCTGGGCCGAAGACGGGCGTGGTGAGAGGGCCATAGACTTCCTCGGCGTTGACATCTTTCAGCTTGCCATTCAGGATGAACTCATTCCCGTCGAGGCCCAAGTAGACTGTTGTCTTGCGGCCGAGTAAGATGAAGGTGAAAATGTCGCCATAGCGCTTTTGACAGTCGGCGAAGAAGTCTGTCGGTGCCATGCCATATGTGATTGTACTGCCGAGGAAGGGGAGCCAGTGGAAGACCACAGGCGGCTCGTTCTTATCGGCAAAGAGTAGTTGACGGACAACATTAGCAAAAACGAAGAAGAGTATAGAAGCAGTGACGCGAAGTGCTAGACCTAGTATATCCACCATCTTCAATTCGGGATACTTTCAGGCGATGATAGGCTAGGTGATCATTGCTGACCTTTATCTACTCGAATGTGCATCGTCCCATTCTCTGCTGACCTTTGCTGATATCAATGTGCAAGCTGAAAATGGTTCGATGTGCTTGGCAAGATTAAAATACGTCCTGCTTCGTCAGATATTCTCGTACGACTTTTGCTCAGCCGTTCATCGACCCATTCTGAGCAGATCGCACTGAAGAGAAAAAACAGAGGAGTAGATCTTTACGGTTATGCCCTTGGTGCGGGTCTCAATTGACATGTTTGCGGCTCCATTTGTCGAGTCTCTACGGCAGATTTTTCAGGATCTCGCAAGAACGTCGCAGACCTTCGTGAGCATGGGTGAGTACACCGGATATTTTCAGGCTCTCAGATTGCGTCCTCGGCCCGAGGCCATCGAAGGTGTTCATTAGATAGAATTGACCCAAAATCGGCTACAAGTTAAGCAGAAACATCGGGTGCGGCGGTGGCTTTCCAGTCACTATCATTGCCAGGCATGTCTGAGATGTGGGACTTTTGTCGGGCTATACTAGAACTTCACAACTCGTTGGAAGCACACTTTAAGCGTGTATGCTGAAGATGTACGTAGAATCATCTCGGGAAGACGCAGAAGTCGAAGAGACTCGAGATGTTTTGGTGACGTTGAAGTTTTCTGTGGTGAGAAATCTGCAAAACGCGGGCGCATTTCTGGCCGAGCGACGACTCTTTCCTTCCTTCCTCCATCGTCGTAGACCTTTTTCTACACAGCTCAACCACAGATATGCGCGTACAGTGGACATTCTACCTGAGCGGTCGACGCGTAATTTTTCTAGTCGTTCCAGTGTTGATCAGTATGTTGATAACAGACAGCGGAGCTCTCGAACGCCATGCGAAGCAAAGACTCGCTTTTGTCGTACTCGCAGCAGACAGCAAGATTTGACTATTCCTCACGACTGGACATTATGCACTTACAGCTCTTCCATCTTTGCATAGCAGCTGTCTGCGACGATTGAAGCGATATTGTGCCGCCACGTCAGGTAGTTGCCACAATTCGATCCCACATCGACCTTCCACCACAACTGCCAGAACCTCGGATGGCAAAACTTCTCAGTCAGCACTGGTATGCACCATTCACCTCTATTCTCGCACCTTGGCTACCGGAAGAATTTTCTACTGGTGCACCGGTGGCATCTTGGGGTATGAGGGTGAAAGGAGGGGTGCATATCTTGGCTGTGGAGGATCAACTGTTCACATCGCTGAGGCATGCGGCTCACTTTTTCTACCTCATGCTTGACGTCTGCAGGAACTCAGCCTCCGCCTTCGGATGCGTTGAGCAGCGGTCATAGGGAGAGTCAACAGCTTCTCCGTCTTGGATTCCTTGGAGCGGCCTTGGTCATGTTGTTTTCCACCATTGGAAATGTCCGCTCTTGACTACCTGCAGCATTAGGATGCGCATTGTGCATGACACAGGCAGGTCGAAGACGGAGAATCGTTGAAGGATCTGTTTCGCGGGTCCTCAGATGCCTTGCGAAGCAGTCTCCGCTTCCTCCAAGGCAAGTATAAGAATGGCTAGGAAGGTAGGTTGAGAGCCGTCAGCGCTCTCATCATTCTACGATTGAGGATCAGACAAGATGAAGTTCAACTCGCTTCTTTGGCTCAGCAATCTCGCTTTGGTACAGGCAAACCCTTTCCGGAAGGATGACTTCTCCCTACAAGGCTTCGCAAAGAATAATCCTTTGGGCGAAACCACCGGTGGCAAAGGCGGCCGCACAACCACTGTGTCCAGCTTGCCCGCTCTCCGCACCGCTCTTGCTGGGACCACCCCATTGACTGTAGTGGCCAAGGGCTCTTTCAACTTGACCGGCGAGACACGCCTTCGGATCGGCAGCAACAAGTCCTTACTCGGCCATAAGAATGAAGCAAAGTTCTTCGGCGGTGGCATATCTGCTGTCAATCAGACCAACATCATCATCCGCAACATTCAAATCAGCTACGCTTTCGACAACGATTGCATCACCCTTCAAAACACCACTCGCGCATGGATCGACCATAACGAATTCTTCTCAGACCTCGAACACGGCCCCGACTTTTACGATGGCCAAGTCGATCTCGTCCGAGCCACAGACTGGGTGACCGTATCCTGGAACTACTTCCACGACCACTGGAAGGTGAGCAACCCTTCTCCTCCTCACCTCTCAATTCAAACACTGACACAACCACAGTCCTCTCTCGTCGGCAACAGCGATGTCCTCCGCGAAGTAGACGAAGGCCACCTCCACATAACCTACCACCACAACTACTGGCGCAACATCGGCACCCGCGGCCCAGCCGGCCGCTTCGGCCACCAACACATCTACAACAACCTCTACCGCGACCACCTATACCAAGCCATCCACTCACGCAGCGACAACCAAATGCTCGTCGAAGGAAATGTCTTCCGCGGAAACACGCGTGAAGCGGTAAGCACCTATGGTCTTGTCATTCCAGAAGATTCACCGAATACATGCGTCTGTGGTGATTTTGAAATTGATGGATACGTGAATTTTGGAGCGAGGAATGATTTTGGGAAGGCGGGGGTTAATGTTACGCAGTGGGGGGATTTCAAGAGGGCGCCTTACAGGTATGATTTGACCAGGTTGTCGGATGTGGAGAAAGTTGTTACCAGGGGTGTTGGTATTGGTAAAATTTGAGGAACGATGACGAGATTGTCTTGGAAAGAGGTGGTTGTCGTGAATGTACTCAAGAGGGTGCCAGCAAAGAATCAATACAACAATTGTTTGCCTTGAGATGTTGTTCGTTATCCTCAAATCTCGAATCTGTCACAATCGCTGAGCTTTTTGAAGTGCTGGCGATGGAGATAGTGAGACAGCAGTCTATCTGAACGCTGGTCCTCATCACTTGAATGAATATGATATGACTTCGAATCAAATGTGATGGTCTTCGTTGCACACAATTGCGCAGTTGACGACTTCGTGGCTGTTCGCAACGCCGGAAGCGATTGCGTCCAGATGGTAGCCACGACTTCTGGCCATTCTCTGCACTAGTGTTTCTGACAGGGCAGCCCTGCCCAGCCAGTCCCAGAAGAACATCAACGATGTTTGCGCTAGAAAAAGATGCAGTCGTCTCGAGTCGAACGCTTTGTTTAATTCTCCGACGTCCTTGAATTGTTTCAGGCGTGTCGGGCGAGCGGTGAAAGAAATGTCGGGGAGTTGCGACAAAGGGTCCTCGAATGGCGCCATTCAGCATCTAGCTTCGCAACCAGACGTTTGTTGTCACGCGGAGTGATGCTTCGCTGGTGCTGTGAGAGCGCTTTGCAAGATTGTGCAATTAGATATGGCGATTTCGTCAGTCATCGCAAAATTGTCAAAAGCGAGCAAACGGCCTCATGGCGATTGTGACTCGAATGTTAAAGATTTCCCTTGATTTACAACTCCATTCCGATTTTCTTGACCTCGTTCGAACCTCGACTCCGAAGAAGCCGAATACTCCCATTCCTCGCTTCCAAAAATGGCTGCTGCTGTCGGAATAAGCAACTCAACACATTCGGGCGACTCGAACAAGTATACTGCTGTCTCCTCCGTCGAAGGAGTGGATTCGAGCGACGAATCCACCGAGTCAAACTCGCTACTCGTCGTATCACCATATACCACGGCACCACATCTACTTGACCTGAATCGCTACGACACGGCAAGCCAGCTCTTCGCAAAGGCCTTGAAGATACTCCGACCGACTCGCGATGATTACGCGACAACAGAGTACACATCCACCTTCAATTTCCAGGAAGTCGTCGATACGCTGAAAGAACTCGCAAGAGCTGATTCATATACGTGGCGGAAGAAAGAATTCTATGTTGTCAGTTTCCGGTCGCAACTCAAGCATGAAGTCGACGGGCAGAGGCTTTTCCAGCTTGATGCTTTTTCACATCAAGAGGCTATGGCGAGCGGAGGGTTGTTGAAATATTGGTATGGTGTGAAGAACAAAGATCGACGAAATCTGGCGACTTGTATGTATGCCTCGAAGCCGTGATGACGAGTGCGCTGACTGACAAGATCTTCAGGCTTCTGGGAAAGTCGACAACACGCAAGAGATGGAGGAAGAGGACCATGGCATGCTCAGGCGAGAGCTGCGGCTACGATCTGGTATGAGAGCATTGTGTTCAAGACGTATGTTTTGACGATTGGCGATGGAGCGAATAGCTGGGAGTTCAGAGATTATGGGGAGAGCAGGCGATAGTAGACTTGCGCTCGACCATCAAGGTGTTTGTAGAGACGGGGTCCGTGCTTGGGTGCGACCCTGAGTGGAGACTTGACAGCCTGGACAGCGAAGACCTTATCCCAGATAACACCAGAGCATTTGAATCGTGATTAGTTAACATCAGCTACTTCGTTCTTTAAGCCAAGACCGAAAGTGCTCCGATACAATGTTATATGTGACAAGAGGTGTGATGGGGCAGATTGTTAGCCGCTGTATTGACCAAAGTGAGTGATAACGCTCTAAGGAAATTGTGCCCACGAAGACTTCGCTTCGAGGTTTCCCAAATGCCATATGGTCGGGTCGCGCCTCAATTCATCGACAACGGACTACTTTGATACTGGTTGCAAATTTGAATGCACAGCCTGAACTCTACACTCAGAGCCAAGGGCTTCGAAAACGAGATGACGAGAAAACCATGCACTTGTGAAAGGGCGACGTGGACTTGACTTGGCCTCTTTGCTGGTCGAGCTTGGTTGAAGCTTGTCGTGGAAATCCCGCGTCACCCCAGGAAGGCGCAATGCTGGGGAGCATGTGTCAGTCGACTTGACAGCTTCTAGTCGCATAGCAGACAATATAGCCGAGCATAGTATATGGTGCAGCAAGTAAGCGATCAGACTCGTCAGGTTGATGGCTGTAGCATGAAAAGTTTGGCGAAGTGTCTGGCATAGAGTGGCCCTTGCTCTCTCAACGGATCAGATAAGATGAGATTTCGATGCCTTCTGGAGTGCACGGACACCAAACGTCTGCGCAAATCGGCTACCTTCTCTCAAAACATCCAGTTCACGACTCGACGTTTGGACAACGTTGGATTGAGAACCTGCTATCACCGACTATCAATACTTGCCCGCTACTGTATTTGCTTGGAATTCTCGAACGACGTGACCGCGAAGGCAATATAGGCTGTAGATCGTGCCTCAACCTTCCGAAACCCACCGACAAAGGATCAAATCTCGTCAAAACACGTTCCTCGGCTGTCTATCCCATCACACCTGCCAAGCTCATCCAAGAAACCTAAGACGTTGATTTTCTGCAGCTTGCGACATCGACCTTGGTACCTGGTAGCCACTCGCAGGCGAGAGACGAGAGCTAATACTGTGAGCTTTGCAGTCAATCGCTGTTAAGCCAGGGTATGCGCGGTGAGAAAAGTGAGGTTATGCTCTGAAAGAGGTTTAGTGATACACCCAACATCTGAACAAGGTTTCGAGAGCACATGGCTTGCTGCGGTCTCCCATGCGCGGATCATGGCGTAGCAGGTTGATAGACGATAGACGGATGGAGCTAGGCATGTCGCAGAGTTGAACACTCGAGGCACAACTGCTTTGCCCTTTGCGCTCCGGCTGTGCAGCTAAGTAGCGCTTTTCGAGGTAACGTTATAAAGAGCTCCAAGGTTGCACCTCTTTACACGGCTATGTTTTGCAACTTAATAATCCTCGAGCTCAACTTTCCACTATGAAGTCCATCATTATTGCTACTTTGACAAGCTTGGCCCTGGCGGCTAGACCCTACCTCAACGAGCCCGACACAGGGTAGGTTATCATCCAGTTTGACAAACATAGCTCGTCTAACTCTTCAATAGCATCGACGACGCTCTGGGAGACACACCTAATGGCACACTCCCTGCTTTGGAGAACATTGTCGGCCTTCCAGATTTCGAATGGGCAGCTCGCAACTACATGAACACCAGTGCTTATACCTACTACCGTAACGGCGCTGCTGGCGAGTGGGCCTATCGCAACAACCTGGAAGCCTTCCAACGCTACACAGCTCGTCCTCGTGTGTTGAGAGACAATTCGAAGATTGAGTCGACCTTTACCACTTCAATTCTCGGCCACAACTTCTCGGCACCCTTCTACATCAGCCCTTGTGCACGAGGTGCTCTTGCAAACGAGAGAGCCGAGCTCGGACTTGTCGAAGGAGCTTACCAGGGAGACATTCTGTACATCCCTTCAGACTTTAGCTCCCTGCCCTTGAAAGAGCTGGCCGCAGCAAGACCTGCAAACGGCTCGCAAGTCATGTGGCAGCAGGTTTACCTTGATGCTTCCAACGACACTGCAACCAAGGCACACTTCAAGGAGATTGAAGAGTCAGGTGCTCGCGCAATTGTTTTCACTGTTGACAGTGCTGGACCTGGCGTTCGTCAGCGTGCTCAGCGCTACTCTGCTGGCTCTGCTGACGCAGATTACTCGGCCTTTACATGGCAATACTACCAGAAACTTCAGAACTTCACCAGACTGCCTATCGTCATCAAGGGTATTCAGACGGTCGAGGATGCCAAGATGGCAGTCAAGTACAAGGCTCCCGCTATCGTTCTTTCCAACCACGGAGGCCGTAACTTTGATGCCAGTCCCTCTGGCTTCGAGGTCGCACTCGAGATTCACCAAGAGGCACCCGAAATCTTCAAGCAGATTGAAGTCTACGCCGACGGTGGTGTCAGATATGGAAGTGATGTGCTCAAGCTGCTTGCGCTTGGTGTTCGTGCTGTCGGACTCGGTAGACCCTTCATGTACGCCAACGCTTACGGTACTGATGGTGTGGCTAAGGCTGTAGAGTTGTTGAAGGCTGAGATTGCTAGCGATGCTGCTCACCTGGGATTGAGTTCGCTCAAGGAGATCGGTCCTCAGTACTTCAAGTGGACTCCTAACAACTGGTATAGCTAGATTATGAGACATGTAGTATAGAGCCTCTATATGATATTTCCATGTTTCCATGCATCAATTCGGCGTGAATTTTCGTTGACGGTCGGTAGAAGGAAAAAAAGAAAAAGAAAAGAGAAACAAACGGAAGGGGCTTCCGCTGGAACTGCCGAACTCCACTGCTTGCCAGAAGCGACGCGCAGAGACAGCACTCTGTTCGAGACGGCCATCACGAACCGGCTCATTTCTATAAGCGTTCGACTATTTCGACTATTTCGACATCACTGACGGGACTGCGTTCGGAAAGGGTTGATGCGAAAAGACAGATGTAAGCAATTGCAAGTTGTGAGAAAGATGAGCTGCGTCGACGATCAACGGGGCTGACTCCGGTCGATAGGACGGCGAAGTCTCGACGAGAGGCAGTGATAGTTTACGCTAAAGCCGGCGTCGTGGTCAGAGAGGCTTCTAGACTTGCGCCCTCGCGAGTTGCTGTCACTTCCTGGAGGTTGTGTATCGCGGCATCCTGCTTTTCGAGCGCCCGTGTCACTGTACCTGATACTTGTCGCGTTCCTTCTGCAGCGCGCGGCTATGACCAACCAAGGAGACGACGCCGCCGCCATGGCGACAGAGACGCCTACGCCAGATCAGGGCCCTCGACCGAGCATCGAGGACTTGCTCAACATGGACGTCAACGACATGACGACGGACCAACGAGCGCGTTTCGAGATCAAGAGGGAGCACGAGTTCTACAGCTACTATGAGCCCATCCGCGCCCTTGCGACAACCGAGATGGACTGGACCGACCTCAATTCTGATGAAGCCGTCGCGAAACACCGTCCGACCGCCTCGCCCGACAAGGCCCTGACGGCTTTTTGTCAGCTGGCTGCCATCCGCCTGAAGATGCGTCGCGCCATGATCTTCTTCTTCGACACGACCCACGCCTACATCCTTGCCGAAGCTACCCGCACTCTCTCACTCCACGACGATGCCGTCTTCGACGACGAAGAAGATGGACTATGGCTGGGCACAACAAAGATCCCGAGAGGCTTCTCGGTCTGCGAACATACCGTCAATCTCCCTTCAAACGGAGGCACAAACGCCGAGCGACACGACTCGCACATCATCCACATCATCAACAACCTCACAGAAGACACTCGCTTTTGCAACCGTCCATACGTCACTGGTGGTCCCAGAGCCAGATTCTACGCTGGTGTCCCCATCACAACCCCGAAAGGTCTCAAGATTGGCGCTTTCTGCGTCTTGGACGACAAGGTCCATGAAGGACTTGGAGAGAAAGAGGTTGGGTTCATGCAAGAGATGGGAGCTGCCGTCATGAGCCACTTGGACATGATCAAGGCCAAGGTCGAACAAAAAAGAGGCACAGACATGGTCGCTGCTCTCGGTGCCTTTACTGCAAGCGAATCGAGCTCGCGACGAGATATGAAGACAGACGATGCCCGTCCACAACTGGAACACGACCTCGAAGCCACCTCGTCTCTGTTGACCATTGGAAATCTCGATTCACCACACCCAAAAAGGCCTGCAATGCGTAGGCAATCTTCGAGTAGCAGATTGCGTAACTCTTTGAATGGCGAAGATCAAATCACGAATATTAGGGAGAGGTCCCCGCGTAGACAACGTCCTTCATGGTTCGCTAAGAACAGAGCCAGGTCAGACATGTCTGTCTATACAGAGTCAGCCACCTTTCTAGAGTCTACTCCGGTCGACGATCCATCAGACGACCCCAAAGCCCATCCCGCGGAGCAGTCTCCCAGCGAGATTATGCAATCCGCCTCCGCCTTGATTCGAAAGGCGGTGGATGCTGATGGTGTGCTGTTTCTGGATGCTGCAATCACAGGCTTTGGAAATCTCGTCAACAGCTCTTTCCTCGACAACACACCAGATAACGATGCCGATACTACTGCCAGTGGTACAGATGGCCACCAGACCAGCGAAGGAGAAGACACACCTCTTCAAGGTTCGAATGCTGATGATCAGCCGTGTCCCGTACTCGGAGCTTCTTATGCACCACGCAGCGGTGCCGTACCGGATCCTGAGGGTCGTCGTGAGATCTACTCGCAATTGACCCCAAAGTTCCTACGATTTGTTCTGAGAAGATTCAAAGGTGCTAAAGTATGGAATTTCAACGAGAATGGAGACGACTATCTGGATGAACAGGCTTCCGAAAGCCACAGCGCATCCGAAGGAGGCCTTGAACGGTCGAGCTCGAAGGCAAGCGATGCATCATGGAGGAGAAGAAATCGCAAACGATCGCTCAAACATGCTCCCGGCAAACAACTAGCAGCTGCTTTCCCTGGAGTGCGCAGTCTTATGGTGCTCGGGCTTTGGGACCCTCAACGCAATCAATGGCGTGCTGGATGTGTCATATGGTCTTGTACACCTATGCGCATGTTCTCCAATGAAGGCGAGATGCACTACCTCACAGCATTCTGCGATGTCATCATGGCCAAGCTGGCTCGCTTGGATGTCGACGTGTCCAACAACATCAAGTCTGACTTCATCTCGTCGATTAGTCACGAGTTGAGATCTCCGCTTCATGGTATCCTGGGAACAGTAGAGATTTTGCAAGATCAGAATGTCGACAACGCAACTGCGGAAATGATTTCTCAGATCGACACTTGTGGAAGAACCTTGCTGGATATTGTGGATCATCTGCTTGAATTCTCTCGCATCAACGTTCTTACCAGACACACCGGCTCAAAGATGCGTCCAGTATCAAGAAACGCGCCTGCATTGTCTTCGAATAATAGAATTAGTGACACTGAAGCCTCATCTCTGGATGTAGACGTCTCTCTAGATGCTATAACCGAAGAGGTGGTTGAATCGGCCGTGTACTCCTTCTGCTGCTCGAAGGACCAACGCACACTCAGCGAGAGGAATGTTACCGTGTCGATAGACATTGAGAAACATCCCCATGTACCTTGGGACTGCAAACTCACAGTGGGTGCCTGGAAACGCGTTTGTGTAAATCTCGTCAACAACGCTTTGAAGTACACTTCTGAAGGCTCCATCAATGTGTCGCTCAAGATTCTTCCACCGACGAAAAAGCTCGGTCGACCCATCGCTCAACTTTCTGTAATCGACACTGGTCGCGGCATGTCTAAAGACTTCTTGCGCACGAAACTGTTCCGCGCCTTCAGCCAGGAAGACGACATGGCCGAAGGTACCGGTTTGGGAATGTCAATGGTTGCGAGAATTGTCAAAGGCTGGAAAGGCAAGGTCGATGTTCGGAGCAGTAAAGGTCAAGGCAGTATCGTCAGTGTAACCATGCCGATGCATGTGACACGCCGGCCCAGGAGTGCTGATCTCGATGGAGCCTCACCTGAATCTACGATCAACGGACTAGCGGGACTCTCTGTACATGTCATAGGCTCGCCTGATGCATTTGAACAAGGCCCCATCGCCACTGGCCGCTATCAGCAGTTGGTCACGTTCACCAAGATGTGCTCTGGCATGGGATTGGATACTTCTGGACCTGCATGGCAGTCTGCTGGCGACAAAGACTTTGCTGTAGTCGCAGAGTACGACTTGCCACGTCTTATGGACACTCTGACTTCGCCTCGAATCAAGCAAAGTACAGGAGAGAAGACGTCGATAACTTCACTGCGAACGAAACCCATCGTTGTCCTTTGCAGAGATTACATATCTGCCAGGAATCTGAAGGGCTGCCAGCTCGAACAGCTTGTTCGCGGAAGAGTAGAATACATTGCTCAACCCTGCGGACCTAACAGGCTTGCCACTGTCATCAACCGTGTACTCGAGCACTCGGGCAATGGGGAACATTGGACCTCCCGCCCACACAGTCCACCGACACCCAATACCCCTTACGAATCGGCTACGCCTCGCTTTGACACATGGCGTGAATCGCATACGTGGTCTGGAGCATCATCTCCCAACGAGACTGAGACCACACGAAGACTCACCCTCAGAAGTCGTCGCACCTCGAGCGAAACCCATCCTCAATCCGTCGCCCTCGTCACTCCGAAAGAAAAGCCACAAGTAGAACAGAAGGACAACGACCCTCACGGTCTAGGTGTCGAAACAGCACAATCCCAAATCCCCGAGGTCGCCGATGGTGCCTTGACAGCTCCCGCTTTGGCATCTGTCGAGCCATCCTCACAGGAACGCAACCAAAGCATAGTCAGCCTGCCCCCGGCTGCAGATGCTGCAAAGCCGTGTCTCCTCCTCGTCGACGACAATCCTATCAACCTCCAACTCCTCGTTACTTACGCCAAGAAAAACAACCACCCCATGCTCAAAGCCACCGATGGCTCCCTCGCCGTCTCCGCCTACAAATCCGCGCACTCCCCTGACTCTTCCTCTCCACCACCCGAAGTCATCCTCATGGACATTTCCATGCCCATAATGGACGGTTTCGAAGCGTCCCGCCAGATCCGCGCGTTCGAAAGAGAGAAGAAATTGAAACCGGTGGTTATTATCGCTCTGACTGGACTGGGAAGTTCAGAGGCTCAACATGAGGCGTTTGTGTCAGGGATCAACTTGTTCTTGACGAAGCCAGTCAGGTTGAAGGAATTGACAAGGTTGTTGGGGACGATTAAGGATACTTTTGGCTAGATTTCAGCATGGTTGAAGAGTGGTGGTTTAACGATAAGATGATGGTTACGAATCAAGTGGCGTTTAGAGGACAGAACGCAGGGCCAGGACTCCTAGTTCTGAAGGGATCCAGGATGGGAAATAGGAAACAGGAAGAGAGGGTCACGGCACAAGTGACACGACGGTATCAAGCGATCAGGAAATTCTTGAAGCATTCAGTGGCGTTTTCCTTCCTTCGTTTTGGTTTTACAAAATTCACAGCTTTCTTTCGCCCCTTTCCTCTTGATTTTTCCGGAACGGCGCCTTTGTAATTTTTCATTGTTCTGATCTCTTCCATACCTTTGTCTCTATTCGGCGGAGATTTCATTTCTATCAGATCCAGCGGTGTAATGAGCTTATGCTTCTTCAAGCGTGAGACAAATGGGACATGAAAGGATATGGAGATTTAAAGGAAGACCCTTATCCGCATGTTGCATTCAACAGATCAAAAATCCAACGTCCAGAGATACCCTATCTATGAATCTCAAAGAAGCCGCAAAACGATAATTGCCAACTGGGATTAATGCCGAAGGTAGGACAGAAAATATGATGGGAGAAGAAGAGGATGCGAACCAAGATTATCGTACAGCGCTAGAAATGGTTAAGGAAAAACGCGACTGGGGGAAACGTACGGGTGGACTTTTATGTTTGACTGAATATAGCAGACGAGTATCAATACCTCGAGTTGCGATGAGGTGGGCACGTCAAAAGCATTTTTCAAAACAGCAAAAGGTAGTTTATTTTGAATTGGTCATTCGTAAGGGACATTGAGCTCTCCAGCAAGAAAAGCTGTATCGTAATCCATCTACTTCTTCTCCTTTCCACCTTTCACCTTTGTACTCAAATTTTTCATCAAATCTCAAAAAGGATGTTGAAGTCTCTCAAGATATCTCATCACGTCATTCAACGACCGCTGTTGTTGTAGACAATGCGGTTGGGGCTGCCGGTGCGGAGATCAGTGCCCTGGCCAGTAGTGGCAAGAGCGATGATTCTGTTGGTGGTGGCAGCAGGGGTGGTAAGACCAGGCTCCAGACCCTTGAGGTAAAGAGCAAGACCAACAACATGCGGGCAAGCCATAGAGGTACCAGAAATAGTGTTGGTAGCAGTGTTGGAGCCAATCCACGAAGACAAGACGTTCAGGCCAGGGGCGAAGACATCGACGGTGCTGCCGAAGTTGGAGAAGTAGGCGCGGGCGTTGTTGCTGCCGATGGCGCCGACGGTAAGGGCTGAAGAGGCCGAGGCGGGGGAGGTGCGGGAGGCATCGATCGCTTCGATGAAGGCACCGGTTTGGGGGTTGCTGATACCGTTGCCGGCTGCGACCACGGAGAGGACACCTTGTTGGGTAGCGGCATTGACGAGGGAGTTGAAGGCGGTGGAGACTGAGTCCTCAGAACCGAGAGACATGTTGATGACGGCCTTGCCGGCACGACCCTTGTTGATGATGTCGTTTACAGCCCATTCAAAGCCCTGCATGATGGTGGAGGTGGCACTGGACTATGGCGTTGTTAGCATATGGCTGGCAAAAGGGAAGAAATGAAGCTTACTCCAGAAGCACCGAAGACCTTGACGGAGATGACATTGGCCTTCTTGGCAACACCGTAGGTAGAACCAGCAATAGTGCCAGCAACGTGAGTACCGTGACCAGCGTCGTCGATGTGAGAGCCACCAACGAAGTTGCTACCAAGAGAGGCACGACCACCGAACTGTTGGTGGTTGATGTTGATACCAGAGTCGATGACATAGCCGTAAGTACCGGCACCAGCAGTGGTGTCGTAGTAGTAGGTGTTGGCAGTGTAGGTGCGCTGCGAGATGCGGCCAAGACCCCAGGTGCTGCCAGTCTGGGAAGTGATGGTAGTCATGTAGATGGGGAGATCCTCCTCAATAACAGCGACCTGTTCGAGTTTAGTACGATTGATGACTATTCTTCTTGATTGACCAAGTCTCACCTCGTTGCTAGCCTTGAGCTCAGCAATGGTCTCCTCGTCAAAGGAACCAGCGTAGGCGTTGAAGTCGGCAACCTTGAAGATCTTCAAGTCCTCCTCAACAGTGCCATTCTCCTGACGCTTGTAGATACCACGGCGGTGGAGGTCACCGGCCCAGTTGATGTGAGAGATGCCAACTTCCGGGTCAATGCCAGCCTTGAGGGTGATGATGTACTTGGTAGTAGCAGGAGCGGCAGCAGCATCCTGAGGAAGGGGAGCAGCCATTGCCAGACCGGCAATGGCGCTGAGAATAGCAACACTCTTCTTCCACATGTTGGGAGATGATGGTAGAGCTTGGACTTAGAAGGAGGTTGGAGAGTTGGAGATGGAGGATGAGATGATATCCTTGAGAGCAGCCTAGGAGGCCCTCTTTATACATTTTCTTTTCCATATCAGCCAGTATCGACCGCCTTTTGATGGTGTGCTCAAGCGACCATCTTGCCAACGTCGGTGTATGTCGAACATGATCCCCTTGGCAGGCTGTTTGTTCAGGGCAAAGAGTGCTATACGAATTGAGAAGGTGGCAGACCTACAAGGTTCGGGTATGCAGTGGCACCTTCTCTATCAGTATAGGCTTGACGAGAAGTTCTATCAGAAGCCAATAGAGCAGGGCCGTTAGATTCAAGATCCCACCCTTGGTGTAGTCGGTTGGTCCCTAGTCATTGTTCAAGAAGTCTTGACACACAATGGTGTCAAACCTTCGAGATATCGATGTACAGGGGCATAAGATTGACAGATCAATACTAACCCTTTCGAGAAGCTCATTAGGCATGAGGTTGAGATACTGCCTTCGGGTACATTGCGAGCTCGGTGAATATCACATTGCCAAGCTATACCAAGAACATTGGCAAGCGTTTAGAGCGGCGCGGGGTTCGTAATTCTTCATCCCGTTAACTCTCGGCACTCTAAGCAAATGGTCAAGCTTGCATTAGAGTGTTGCAGGTTTTGGACTTCTCGCCGTGATTTGCTCAAAAATTCCGACATATTCATGTGTATTGGCATGTTGTTGCGGCTCGGCCCTCGCCTACCGCTATCCACTCAGCCAACGTCGTCGAAGTAAGGTACCCTCATGGTCAGGGACCTACTTTGATGATCCCGAGGTATATAGCTGATCTTTCCTTGGAAGCGGAAACACAGTCTTCCACTCGGCCGTAGTATCTGAACTGTTGGCAGCAGCTCAGGCACAGCCATATTATGCCAAGTCGTGTTTTGGCGATCATATTGCCCTCAGTGTTCTCGACTGCAGACTGGTAAATCCACCTTGATAAGAGGCGCGACTAACGACCATACAGCACACAATCCAAGGCTGAGAGAGCGTGCTGATCATGTGCAGTATTGCTGCGGCCAAGTCGCTTATTCGGTGCATGACCGTGGAAGACGAGATATTCGCGATCAGTATGAAGCATGTGGAAGCCATGAGGCTGCAGCGGCTATCAATACCAGAAGCCGACTCATGGGCATGACAAGATGCTGCAAGACACGGCAATTGATGAATTGGTTCCCAGTTGGCTCGTGATGGCGCCGGTAATGTTGAGAAGGCATTGAGAAACTCTCTGGTACACGACTTCGATAAGTGCACTGGTTCCGCTAGGACGACAACGTGTACTGGAGCTATCTCGGACTGTCCAAGGTCGTCGCCTGATGTGGACGCGCTTTGGAAGACGGCGCAGACTCATGGTAGCTGTAGGTTGATCCGAGAGCTGGAATGTGATCTCCGCAGCCTTGACAGTCGAGCACGCCGTCGATCGAAAGTATATCTAGTCACATCGACACGAGATGATCTGAGCCGCAAGCTCGTTGTAGTTCGAGCACGCGACAAGACCGGCGGCGAAGGAGACATTGGCAGAAGATCTTTCCCAAGTGGCCAAAAGTCGTGACCTTCAGCAGACGTTTCAATCTCCCTCAAACTCCACCAGTGACAACAACAAATACCACCACTCCGACACCCAGTCCACCGCAGATGCCAGACAAAGTCGCCATCGACCAGCAAACAGCCCAATAATAAGATGGCGCAGTTGGCATCTCATTAACTTCGTCTGTCGCGTAGCACAAACTGAGGACGAGATGTGCGAACCCGAGGATACCAGAGAGGATGAAGATCGTATCATGTTGGTCTTTGGTGAACACGCCCCAGTAGTTGGATGTCCCGATGCGAACGAGTATGCGTGTGATCAGGACGAGGAGGCCCAAGGTGACGAAAAGGGCTGAACTGCCGGCGATGACATTCGTGAGCATGGTGAGTACGCTATCGACGAAAGTCTGCGCTTCAAGACTAGCGGCAATGTGAGATGTCATGTTGTCGATAGTTTGTTAAGTTTGATGTCGCTGTCGCAGAGGTGGTAAATTCAATTCTGGACAGAACGAAATGAGAACCCATTTGCCAAGAAATGGTTTCGGACTCACGGCAATGGATCTCGAGGAAGGATCGACTAACTTTTTCTCAGGGGGTTGCCTGAGTCGCTCTTTCACATCCTCTCTTTGTGCTAAACCTTTGTCACGCCTATGGCGTAGAAGTGCACAATTCTTGCGAGGTCAGAGGTGATCTCCAATTCGAGCGTAATGTTCAGCGTGTTTCTGGAGACGATTTGTTTCATTCCTCATCTTCGGCCTTCTCACGCATCTTTTCTCTATCTCCATCTCAATTCTGATGAGGACTTCCGTCTCAAACTCCGATTGTCTCCCTCGCTGTCCTATTACTTCACTGAATAGCCCAAAACTGCTCTAATCGAATCCGTCGCTGTCCATCATAGCTGCGAATGCTCGGACGACCATCTCAATACCCTCGATGCTCGGCTTGACGCTCTTGCCATGGCCGCATTGATCAGCGAAAAGGTCCATACCCTTTTGTGTTCTCTGAATCGCTTCTTGCATCGACTTGATTAACTCCGTCATTCGAAGTGAGGTTAGGAAGTGGAGAAGCCATTCGGCACCGAATTCTCTCATGTCTGCGAGGATAGCTCCACGAGTCTGGAACTCTTTTCGAGCACATGATGGAAGACTGTGATCATGGCCACGAACTGCGACACTCCACGTGCTGGTGTCACCGCATGAGAGGTCGACACGGTAAGGCTGAGCACGAGCTTTGTTCTGCAGCAGAAGGTGACGCAAATTCTCGACCTGGCTGGGGCCAATCATTTCGAGCCACTGTAGAGTGTCACGACGGATCTTGAGTTGACGAGGCTCCTGGCCACTCGAGCGCTCCCAGCGTATGTTGAATTCATTGATGCGGAAGAAGGTAGGGCTTCCTTCTTCTCTGATCTGGCGGCACACTGACAAGAGAGAAGGGCGAGATGTTTGCACCGTCTCATATGTCAGAGCGTAGCCGTAGACGATCATGCGAACGTCAAAAGATAGCTCCATGAAAGGGAAACGACGCTCGGTGTCTGCAACTTCGAGTGCATGGCGATAGACCTTCCTGATGTTGTTGTCCGGGTCTGGAATTGCGATGCGTCTTGCGGCTAGGGCTGTTGCGAGATCCTGTCTACTCCACCTCAGATAGGGGTTACGAGTAAGGTCATCCTGTCGTAGAAGTTTCTTCAATACATGGTAGTTGTGGCGGCTGGGGTCCAAGTGGGTCGATTCGAAGCCGGGGTAGGCTTTGAGCTGACAACAGCAGATGGTATCGCGCTGTCTGCATTCCTCGAATATCTCTTCGAAGCGACGGCGGCGTTTTTGATGTGTATCTGAAAGTAGTGACCCAAAAACGACTGACTGAGACTGGGATACGATGTTAGCGCACATCGTAGATAATGCTTGAGTTGTTGAGAATCTGGATGGCGAATACGGTTACTTACAGAATAGTATGTAGTTCCTGATGCAAAAAAGGCGTTACCTTCTGTGTGTTCTGTCAGCATGTCCGGAGTGGCGAAGGGGAATAGGTGGCTCATGTTGTGCGCGAGCATGGTGCTGACGACTATTGAGAAAAGTGCTGGTAGAAAGCGGCCTGGTTCGCTTGGAAATGTTCGCGCAGAGATATCTGGTGAGATCCAATGAACAGATCTCGAAGACGCGAGTTTTTGTGCACACGAGTGATCGTTGGTGTGGTGGTGCTTGATTGATCCCTTGCGAGTTTGTGGTGACGGTAGGTTTTGCGAGAATAGCAGTGTGAGTTGATGATGCGTTATTGTAAGAATAGCAGTGTGAGAGTCGAATCAAGTGAACCCTGGTCGCGTCAGAAGTGAATCAACCGATGACTTTGCAGTATTCGTCTGCGAAACGGATGTGGGAGAGTGAAAGCAAGTGGTCCAAAAAGAAAATCAACTCTTCTGTTGGCAGTTCATCAATGATGCTTTCCTTCGTACCTGTTGATGGCATCTTCCAATCAAGCTTTGGCCCTGGGAGTACCCTTGAATATGAGACAACACAGGTCTAACCTGGGAAATAGAAGATGGCGCCCCAACCAAACGAAAAACGCCATGTCTCATTAGTCTGGTACAACTCACCAGACTGTCTCGAGATTGTTGTATGAGAAATTGGAGAAGATGGAAAGCTACAAAACAATACATGCATGCTAAGAAAGTGCAAGACTCTTTTGCGGAAGGCACGACTAAGCTTAGAGTAGGAGAGAAGAAGCTGCATCGCGCCTGCTTCTGGTGTCAACGTCACATTGTCTAATGCAAATCCAGACTTGTGCTGCAGTTGGACATTTGGTTGTTATTGATACTCTGTGTTAGAGTAGAGTTTGGAGCAAGGCTATCCTTTTTTTGCAGCCTGATAAAATATACATTGATCGCACTTCCCATGGTTTCGATTCCTTTGCCTCTGTCTTTCTGCTACCTCTCTTTCGAATTGATTTCTGCGGCTTGGCCCTTCCTCCTCGACAGGCTTGCATAGGCTCTTCCAGCTGTTCTCATGTCCCAAGCCGTCATCGTTCTCGATCCTCATCCATCTTACAGATGCCGTTTCCTGTCTTAGCAGTAGACTCTGAGCGCTGTTGCAATGAGCAGCATGAGTCCTTGAGGACTGGGTCTTACTCTGTTACCTTCGCCGCACAGATTGATGGATTGATCCATAGCGTTCTGAGTCTTGAGGAGTTCTTTTGTAGACCGTTCTGGGCGCCATAACATGCATTTCTTGGGCTTGAATGGACAAAAATCCTGGCACCGACGCCGGTAGCAGCGAAATCCCCATTTGGTGGCGTCCGAGCTGGACAGGTCAATTTCAGTCTCTGTATCATAGAGCCCGTAGGTTGATTCTATCGTGACTCGACGGAGGTTTTCAACCTTTTCTGAGCCAAGACGTTCGAGCCATTGAAAATTTGTATCTTTGAGTTGCATGGCGCTACCCCGGAGTCGGATATTGTTGGTTCGTAACATTCGAAGAAAGATTGTAGTAGCTTCGCGTCGGACCTGGCGACTCACGGAAAGGATCGGCGGAGCGGTTATCGAGTGTTCCTTCCAAGAGATCTCCTTGCCAAAGTCAGCCTGTAAGACTTCCTCGTACACTATCATGCGAAGTTCTAAGGGTAAATCCGTGAGAGAGAAGCTGCGGTTCTGATCGGCATCTTCGAGGGCTAAGCGATAGGTCACTCTGCTTGGGTTCTCTGGGAGCTGTTCATTTCTCTTGATCAAAGCCAGCTTCAGATCCTGGCGGCTCCATGTAAGGTATGGGTTTGAGTCTCGGTCGTCTGCCAGTAGAAGGTTCTCTAGGAGATGACAAGTGCGAGCGTTTGGGCTCAGACCGCTTATCCATGCTTTGGCCTCAAAGAGATGAAGATGGTAGGAGCAGATGCTTTGACGACGTAGACATTCTTGCCAAAGATTCGCAAAGCGTTTGCGCATCTTTTGTGCATTCTGTGAGTCTTCGGCTGTGTCTTGGTTTTTGTTCCATGCCTGATACAAAGTCAGTATTTTGGAATCATCGAAGCATGTATGTGCCACTCACTCCATCGCTGCGTACGCAACGACCTTCCAGCATTAACGTTCCGATATCACGCAGCTGAAGCTCGCCAGAGTGAAGCTGCTCGAACATAATTGGAATCAACTGAGGTAACACAGTCGGCGGAAAGTAGGAGAGAGGCAAGAGATGATGCGTATCAGTGGTGACAAGTAGTTTAGTCAAGCGCAGACGAAGCTTCGGCGCAATTCACTGATGCTTGGAGTGAAGAAGGGTTGGTGTTGATTGTCAGAAGCCCGAGGTGAGGTTGTGAGTGAGGTGCGCTGTGAGGGTCATCAAAGTATTGAGCGTCACGATCACAACACGCCGGTGGAAATTGCGGCAAGCCAAGTAGGCCTTCGGAAGTGACTAGATAGTTCCACCTTGTAGATATGGTTCGAAGTGCTGAACGCAGCGTTTTCAGTCAGCTAGTACGAAAAGCAACAAGCCCCTTCAGCTTCAATATTGTATCCTGTCACCGCTTTACTTACTTTGTGAACTTAGTAAACATGATCCGCTAATCACAGAGCTCGACAAACTCTTCCATCTCCACTCGAGCGACCCTGAGGTTTTCCTCCACTGATGGGACATGAGAGCGTGATCGGAGCACTTTCTACTTTCCAGATATGGCAGAAGTTTGAGTTGCAGGACGCTTGTTGTTCCTCCGTTCAAGAAGTTTAGGGGGGAAGCATCTTTTGTCAGAAAGATCCAATCCAGAGAATCAGGGTTGAAAAGGTTGATGTGGATTGTGGCGTCAAATGACTGGACATCGATATGCCTCTCTTTTGTGAGCTGTTCGAATTCATGCGATGTGATTGTAGTAGACTCAAGCTTGGCCCGTCTCTTGTAACTACCTATACCGTCCAAACTCCGTGATATTTTGAGGGGACCCCTTTTCCGTATGCGCCAGATCGCCGAACATGACAGATGCAACCGACTAATGCTTTCATCTCTTCGCTCAAGCCTTTCTGGCAAATCTTGCAAGAGCGGGACCCAACTCAACCTCACCCTGGCGAGCTTTGTTGTTCCTCTTCGCCTGCTCTTTTCTGAGCTCTTGGATTCTGACCTTTCTCTCGTCGATTATGTTCTTCGAGCCTTGCTTGCGCAAGTATTTTCTCAAACTGCTGTTCTTGCCTCTGCCTCTGTTCTTGATCTTGGCGAGCGGGTCTTCGGGCTTCTTGTCCAAATCTCTTTCTTGCTGGCGCTGAGCATGTGTCGCACGATCCAGTTGACCAATGAATTCTGGGTCGAGAGAAATCATCTCTGGTTGCAGCTTGTTCAGCAGAGACTTGACTTCGCGTTCCTGGCGCTGCTTGGGGTTCTCGTAGAGCAGGACCTCGAGGGAGTCGGGGTTGGCTTCACCGGCTCCGGGGACGATGACGCTTGAGAAGCCCTTGTCGTGACTGATACCGAGAATATCTTCGTATGGGCACCATCTGACGCGCTCGATGCGGTTGCCCTCGCCTCCCCAGGCCATGTAGGGGCTTTGAACCTTGACTTGATCATTCAGGTTCTTGTTGAAGAGGTCCCTCCAGACAGTTGTTTGTGTGCCCCATCCAACGGCTGTGAGGTTTGTGTCTGAGATGGAGACTGATGTGCCGGGAGATCTCAGGAAGTAGTTGTTGACCTCCTTAAACATGCGGACATCCCAGACGGACATCTTCGAGTCTTGGCCTGTCGAGACCATGTATCTGCCTTCTCTGTCCAAAGCCAATGATCTGATGGGACCTCTGTGTGCAAGAAGCTTGACTAGCGGCTTCTGGTCGTTGGGTGACCACATGCTGACTGTTCCGTTCTGGTGACCGACGTGGAGGATGGCGTTGTGAGGATTTTGGCCGAAGGCTGTGGGCGAGCCCTGCTTTGTAGGGATTTGTGCGACGAGTTTGCCGGTACTGGTGTCCTGGTATTTCAGCCAGCCAGCGTTGCCGATGGTTGTGAGGAGGAAGTGGAAAGGGAGGAATTCCATGTGTGTGACATCGATGTGATCTTGTAGCGTCTGGATCTCAACGCCCTGGTGGTCGTAGACGTAGACGTATTTCTTCTGAGCGACGGCGAAAAACTGGTTGTTGTGCAGCCACTTTGCGTCGCGTACCGTCTCGCCCAGTTGCAACTCGCAGCCCAATTTGCCCTTTCTCCAGTCCATGGTGGCGACGTGACCCTTGCGACCCGAAAGCAGCATGTGCACACCGTTGCGCGTGTAGTCGACGTTGTATGGGCCCATGCCGTCCAGTCTCAACTCGAAGCCCTTCTTGGCTGTCTCGACACCAACTTCACTCTGGATCTCATCCTGTCTGACTTTGTATGTTCTCTCGAGCTCTCCTTCTGTCTCCAGGAAGCCAGATGTGTTCTCGAGCAGGATCTCAGCATCCTTTGCCTTGACGGCGGCGTCCTTGTACTTGTCTTCCAGAGCTCTCAGGTTGCCGCGCAGTTTTCGGTCTTGCACACCGCGCATTGAAATCTTGTCGCCTCTTCCATACTGCTTTTGCGCTACAAGCGCCCGTCTCTTGACCTCGGTGGCATCTGCATCGATGGGTGCGGTCGGTCCGCGTGCTTTCGTCGGTGCGGTAGTCGGTCGTTCGCCGAGTAGGGTGCGGTTCGCTGAGGTTGCCATGTTGGTTGGTATGCGTTATTATCCCCTTCTCTTATACAGTCATTCCGGAAGGCGCAAGAAAATTGGTCGTTTGATGGTTCCGTAACTTTTGGCTGCTCCAGAATTTCTTGCGGCAAAGGAAAATCATTTGCCAAGCATCACTAAAATCCGACTTATCTCCGTGAGGGTCAGCTCCTGCCATTTGCTGACCTGCAACAACCGCTCCTGCCTCGACTCAGCATGCTCGTGCCTTGCGGAAAACCATTGGCGAAATTCACCATTTCGAAATCCCGATGGTAGCCTAAAGATACTATCTGATGTTGAAAGCGCTGAAGACCCCTTGACTTCTGCAGTCGAGTTCTTACACTCCTTTCACGCGTGTTGAGGCCTGCCACCCGCTCAAGTAGCTATCACAGCTTCGGTATTCACATCATGGACTACACTCGTCAAAATGCAAGATGCTTTTAAGACCGATGCATCTGTCCAGTAAAGTGAGATCAAAGCATAGCCCTCCATGGACATTTCTATGATTCTCGAAAGCATCTTGCATCTTGACAGTCTAGTGTATGGTCTTCTCGTCAGTCTGGGAAGCATGTATCCCTATAGCAAGGCACATATGTTCAGAGCTACACGGTATCTCGATTGAGGCACCAATTCTGTTTGTTCAAGCTTGGAGTTTTACCGTCTCATTGTATCCCGAAGCCTTCATGAACCTGGTACGAAAACTCAGCGACCAAGCCTTGCAAGCATGGCTAAGAAAGAAACAGTCACATAGAGAAGTGGAGATGGCAATATCAAGTATGCAAGAGATATGATTCTCAATTGTCTGAATCTAAAAGATCTAATATGTACAAAGATGCTATGCAATGGTAAAAACAAGGGTATGTAGCGAATGTGTAGAGTGCAAAATAAAACGCTTGCTATGCCAGAAATGTTCGAAAGGCCATATCGAAAAGGGGTCAAACTGGCAGTTTTGTGCTAAACCCTCTCCAGGAGGTGAATAGCTTAAGAGTACTCCCAGGCAGCGGGGGCGGAGGTCTCGGAGATTCTGAAGGCAAAGCCAAGGCAGTCCTCGGAGGCACTCTTCATAGCGGCAGCGGCGAAGACAGCGTAGGCGTCGTCGACGGGGCAGGCGAGGAAGTCAGAGCCCTGGTACTGGAGGTGCTGGCCCTCCTGAGCGATGCTGAAGCCGGTGGAAGAGGAGCCCTCGCCAGTGTATGCGGAGTGAGGGACAGTGAAGGAGAGTCTACCGTCGGCAGCGATGTACACTTGCTGACCTCCGGGAACGGTAGTATCGAGGCTCAGGGTGTTGTCACCACCGAGGAATTGAGTGGTGGTGGTGTTTGAGCAGACCAGGCCATCAACCTTGGGGCAGTAGACGGAAGAGTCCTTGTTCAACCAGAAGGTGGAACCAGCAGCGTTGACAGAGGCGTACTGGATGTCAGAGCCAGAGTGGATGGCAAGACCGCCAAAGGCACCAGCGGGAGCTGAGCGCTTCTCGAAGACGTTCTCGCCGAGGCAGCCAACGTACTCGGAAGCACACTGGGCCATGTTGGCAGAAAGACCGTTGGGGCGGGCAGTTCTGCAGGCGTTGTAGGACTCGTCACAAGAACCCTTGCAAGCAGCGTTCTCAGAAGAGCACTGAGCCTGGTTTGCGCTCAGGCCGGTGACGGGGTCGCTGGCACGGCAGGCGTTGTCCTTAGCGACACAGTTGTCTTCAGAGCGGGCCTTGACGGCAGGCTTGATGACGAGAGAACCGTCAGAACCGAAGGGGTTTTGGCCAAGGCAGCCAGCGTACTGCGAAGCGCAGTAAGACATGTTGGCATCGGGTGCAGAGCGGCACTCGTTGTATGCATCGTAGCAGTCGCCCTGGCAGGAAGCGTTCTCGGAAGAGCACTGAGCCTGGTTGGCAGAAAGGCCAGTAACGGGGTCGCTGGCACGGCAAGCGTTGTCCTTAGCGACACAGCCAGAGGCAGCAGGGGTGGGAGCTGCGGAGGCAGCAAGGGCGAAAGCGAGGGAGACGATGGCGGCAGTCTTCATTGTGATGGTTGTTGTGTTGGTTGTTGTGTTGGTTGTTTGTTTGAAGGTAGTAGAAGGTGGTTGAGGGTTATGAAGATTGTTGTATTGTAGTAGTGGATGGGATAGAAGTGTTGTGATGATTGAGATAATGGGTGGTCAATCAAGACTCTTATATATCTTTCAAGGCCTTCTTTCTTTGATGTGACGACACGGATGTCACCTACCTGTGTTTCTGCAGTTCCTGCAATCACATAGAGATCTACACTAGATACGAAGGTTGTTCTAAAATCAGAACATGAGAATAGAAACACCAGTGGCAAGATAGATGATGTGCAAACCGTCTACATTTCCGGTGGATGGTTGCAAAGCCGGGTTCGGCACCTCAGAGTCTAAATGATGTCGGCCAAGGTAAGGCCGTTTTATGGGGTCCGCCTAAGCTTATTGAGCCTTCCGGAGAGATGGTCCTTGAAACTGGTGTCCCTGACGTTTGACAAAGCAATGATGCTGATGCGGACACCGGAATACAACTAGCATGATGGACCAAGTATAACCACGTAGCCATCTCGCTGGCACAGTGAACATGTCGATATTGCTGTTGAGATCTCCTTCCATAGCAAGTGTGAAATGTCTCTCATCCGATTTATCCAGAGTCTGACTTTTTCGCATGAAGCTTGGCTGCTTGGCGGTGACTTTGAGATGAAACCTGGAGAGCCATTTCTAAGAATAGCATGTCAACGCCCTCGACCGCCTCCACGATGCGGGCCGCGCTTTTGAACGATCTCCTTCCACCTACGTTATTCACGCTTCTGCAATGACGATCTTCGCAAAATGCCCTGCTGTTATGTAACGTCCTGCCGGTGTTGCTGAGCGACTGGAAGGTGGTTGTGGCCTGATAGGAGAGCGCAGAATTCGAACACGAGCGGGGTGATGTAGCATCAGATGAACGTCTCAGAATTGACCAAGTCGAGCGTCTTCTAGATTGGGCCTTGCAATATCGGTGTTGACAATGCACGTCGCGTGTACAGTCTTGTGATGATGATCCTCCTTGCCCATGTCCTAGGTGATTAGAGGGGTAGAAGCAGTGTCAGTCAGGCCCTTCATAGTGGTGGCTTCGAGGATACAGCGGCCGGCGGCCATCCACGGACGGTGATGAGATACGTGCGTAAATCAGTGCCAGGTTGTTTATTGATCCACCAAGTGTGGAGTAGAGCTGCAAGTGATATAGTCATCGGCCACCCTTCTATCAGAAGAATACGAGGTCCAATTGCTAGTACTGTCTAGCGACTTCGCGGTCTGTAATTGTGAGAGTCGATCCTGCGACATGCATGCATGAGTGCTTCGTATCGATCAATATGGGATGAATGCGACAAGACGTCGAGTCAGCACTTGGAGTAGTTAACGAGAAGTTTCTTCATCGAACAAACGCCAGTCGATGCATGAGAAATGGTATGCAGCAAGGTGGATGTTGTTGGCGAGTGGTGGCGCTCGAGGGCAGAAAAACATCGATGTGCCGTCAGTCGCGCCAGTCCATGGTGTTGATGGTGGTCTGAATTGGGGACGCTCTGTAAATCCCTGCCTCGAACCGAGAGAATTTGAAGCACGTCAAGGTAATGTCGAGTTGTTGTTCGCGGGGCAGCTGGAGGAAGAGCACAAAGCTACTCGACGTGCGTAATGGGGCGAAATGCGGGGTTGCCAACATTGATCTCTTGTTCCACATTTGTTGACATCGCCATAACATCTAGTCTTGTATCTTGAGCGGTCCTTCTTCCTCGTTGTGTCAGATCTCGCATTGTTATTGCGCTGGAACCCCATACGAACTCAGAGAAGCAGTTCATTCTCATACTACCTTCTGTTAATCTGTTGACGTTTTCGCTCTTGTGCAGCGTAATGATTGTCGTAGTGAGTAGATCAGTATGGTCAGCTTTCAAAGATTCGATGAAGCATTGCAACAAATCTTTCATGATAGCACTAATGTCGCCCATCACCACTTCTTGTTCTGCAATATTGCTTGGTAAGTTCTTATGACTCTGACAAAGCAACAATATCAGAAATTGAAGCACAGTGCCGTCGTCGACAGCGAATTCGGGCTCAAAAACAATGGTTACAGGTACGACCCTGGACACAAAGCTTGCAAGATTTATCTCGAACATCAACCCATATCATTCATCAAGCTAGCCATTCCCTGCATCTCGTCAAGCAAAACCAAAAGGCGTCGAACACCCGACATCAGATTGTCGCTTGCTTGCAACACCCCTCCCGCGTCAGTTGTGAACTTCTCGTCGGAAATCTTTTCCTCATTCGCCAATCGCACACGGCAAGAAAGCCCGACCGCCCAGCAAAAGTTTGCCAGAAGCACAGCAGCAACGGCAAAAGAGAAGATGCCCCCTAACGGAGTCGAACCGGTGACCTCGGCATTACTAGTGCCGCGCTCTACCAACTGAGCTAAAGGGGCAAGCACGAGGTAGTCTGTGTCTAGGAAAACAAATTTTACTCCTATCAACCCGACTGCAGAGGGAGATTCGATCGACGCGTCGGCGTCTGGAAAACCACGCGGGTGGACTTGACGAACAATCGGACATACGCGCGCGAACATCAAAGACGAAGGAAGAGATGGCGGATGGAGACGCAGAGGACAAGGCTGATGTAAGTTTCTGTCGTCAGTAATGAAAGTTGGTGTCTGTGACAATTGGTTGATGGCAGACAATCGCCTCCATGATCCATCACACTTATCACCACTACCAATACCATCGATTTCATCAACCCACTACATCAATCACACCATCTTCTATCACGACCATATCCTTACCATCCAAACCCAAAATTCCATTCATCATTTTAACACCCTTCTCACAGCGCCTCAAATCCTCCCTCTGGTACAGCATAGGCAGCATAGTCGACGCAATAGCACTGGACCAAGACCTAAACGCCACACCCCAATTCATCGGTTCCCTGACTGAACTCGTCTGGAGCCAGATCCTAACCTCTGGTGCTGATTTGGAGAATTTTGCAAAGTACACTATTCACCCTTTCCTTGCGAAAAATGACACTGATCATGGTATCACAGACATGCGGGTAGAGATACCATTGATACGAAAGATGTATTGTTGCTGGTAAGGAGGAATGAGCAGTTGAAAGAGGTGTTGGAGAATGCGTTGAAGGATATCAAGAAGTGAGAAGATGTGAACACGATGCGGCATAATGATCTTGAAGAGGTTTTGAGATTATTCATGATTGGCTAGTATGGTGGTATATCCGCTATCTTTCCTCGGCATCAAAAGGGTATCGCTCAGTCTCCTTTTTGCTTTCCATCACACGACCAGGTTCGTAACAGCGTAGTGAGTTTATTGCTTGTCGGGGAAGCCCAAGTTGACCTTTTGCAGAATTAGTTACTGGAACTCCAGAAAAGAGATGGGAATGAAACTTACGCCAAAGGCAGGGTACACGAAGCGGTTAGGAGGGTGTGTCTTTGCAATGTTGTCAAGAGCCTTGACATCCGAAGAGTCAAGCTTGATCAACTTCATGTTCTCCTCAATACGCGAAGGTGTAACGGACTTGGGAATGACAGAGCTTCCACGAGCAACTGTTTCTTGGAGTCAGTTTCTGCTCTCGTCGGATGAGAAGAGGAATTATCCTTACCGTGGTAGCTCAACAACACAGTACCGGGCGAAACGTCATGCTTCTTAGCGACCTCTTGAATCTCCTTCTCCTGGAACAACGGCGATCCAGTACTTCCCAAAGGACTGTATGCAGTAATCAAAATTCCCTTTTCCTTGCAGTAATCCACAATTTCCTGTTGAGGCAAGTAAGGGTGGTTTTCGATTTGGTTTGCGGCGGGGGTGACTTTGGCTTCCTTCATGAGTTCCTCCAAGAAGGGAACTGAGAAGTTGGCGACACCGATGGCCTTTGTCTTTCCGGTGGCGAGGAGCTTTTCCATTTCCTTCCAGGTTTGGGTGTAGGACCAGGTTGTGTCGAGGTCGCGGGAGCCGTCGGGGTGTTTGGGGAATTTGGGGTCGTTGCCTTTGGGGTTCATGGGGACCGGCCAATGCATGAGGTAGCTGATGTTATATCAGACTTGTGTGTTGTAGCTAGCTGTGGACTTTCCAATCACTTACAGGTCTACGTAGTCGAGGCCTAGCGACTTGAGACTGAGGTCGAGGTTCTCCTCGGGTCTAGAGTGGTAGGTACACCATAACTCTGCGGAAAAATGATGAGCTCTTGGTGTCGTCTTCGCCAATGATCTGAATTGTCCACTTACTGGTAGTGACAAAGACGTCCTCACGCTTGATACCGGCGGACTTGAAGCCCTCGGCAAGACCTTCACCGACTTCGTCCTCATTGCCGTACACGTATGCGGCATCAATGTGCTTGTAGCCAACCTTCAGAGCGTGCGAAACAGCATTCTTGACCTCACCAGGTGCAGACTGCCATGTTCCCAGACCTGTGATTGAAGGTCAGCCCCATACAATTCTCCCGAGCTATCGAAAACTGTCAGGAGTCAAGTTCATACCGAGAGCAGGGATCTTAGCGCCTGTGTTGAGGGTGAAGACAGTATCAGACATGGTTTTGGGATGTAGTATAAAATCAGGAGTCTTTTTGAGAATGAAGTTTGCAAGTTGAGGATTCATGGCCGGCAAAGGAAATAATGTATGTCAAGGTCAACAAAACACCTTGCTGGCTGCAATCACCTCATCGGCCTTTGACCCAACAGCTTTTGCTACCCCTCCCCCACTTTCTTCCATCGAGTATCCACCAACAGCTTCGAGCTCTCGAGGGAAGATTGACCCGAGAGACGAAACGTGGGGATCGGCGACTGCGAGCTCGCCAAGACTGCGCAAGCGCCGCACCTTCTTGCATGTTTCGCTGATACCTTTTTCCGGGCTGCGACACATCGTGCCCGGAACAACCCACAAAAGAGGCAAGTGGCGCCCCGAATGCGAGGAGCGGAAAAACCTAGCAGCTCTTTGATCAATCGGAGGCCGCGATCCAGATCCACATTGTCGTCATGAGACCAAGGATCGTTTGGTCTTCGCTCCGATAGTTCTGCCGTTGAGGGATTTTGGTGACGACTAGCTTTGCCGCTAGGAGGCAAGATAATCCGTACGAGGGTGGAAGCCCCGACTTTAGAGCAAGCAGAGTTCAACCCCCGGACAACCCTCGAACGACTTATCAAGCATGCCGTGGGGCGAGAGAGCCACAAATGGAGGTATCTGGCGAATGAACGCGAAGATGCTTACGGGTGTTGGTGCAACCGATGGACGATGGAGGTCCATGAGTCGTTTCCAATCTTTCCAGACTGGGGAAGTGACGGCGTTGGAAGAGGGAAGAGGGTTGTTCTTGCCCTTTGAACGGGGCCCCAGAATTAGTCTCCAGTGGTAGGTTGGTTGAGTACTCTACTCTAGGAGATGCCGACTTGGAAACAAGTCCCCGAAGAAAGGTAGATAAAAGAGAGCGCTCCTTTCCTTGTCATCTCGTCTTTTGGTCATCATCATTTCATACAATCCATCAATCTGTTCAACGCGTCACTGCATCAAAAGCATAAAAGAACACAACAACACCAATCCGCCTTTTTGCGCACACTCAAACAGCATCAATCACACCTTTTCACGAAAACTCATACACATCAGTCAACATGGCACCCATCGCTCTTGAGCAGCCCAATGTCGCTGAGAACTTCAACGACCACAAGGATGGTCTCGCCCTCGAGGCAACCTCCGACAACATCGACGAAGTGAACGTTCTCAAGGCCGCCTTGAAGGTCAAGAACGGCACCGCCACCCAAGAGGAGAAGGACATCTACGAAAAGTCACAGTTCGATGCCGACAAGGACAAGGAGCAATTCCGCAACTACGAGGACGCCTGCGACCGTGTCAAGAACTTCTACAGAGAGCAGCATGAGAAGCAGACTGTTGCTTACAACTTGCGTGCCCGTAACCGATTCCACTCCAAGACCAGAGCTGAGATGACCATCTGGGAGGCCATGGAGAGATTGAATACCTTGATCGACGAGTCAGACCCTGACACCTCGCTGTCTCAGATTGAGCACTTGCTCCAATCCGCAGAGGCCATTCGCCGCGATGGCAAGCCCCGCTGGTTCCAGTTGGTCGGCCTGATCCATGACCTTGGCAAGCTCCTCTTCTTCTTCGATGCTGAGGGTCAGTGGGATGTCGTTGGTGACACTTTCGTCGTCGGCTGCAAGTTCGACGACCGCATCATCTACCCCGGCACTTTCGAGAACAACCCCGACAGCAAGGACCCCATCTACAGCTCCGAGCACGGTATCTACACACCCGGCTGCGGTCTCGACAACGTCATGATCAGCTGGGGTCACGACGAGTACCTCTACCACGTCGTCAAGGACCAGAGCACCATTCCCGACGAGGGTCTCGCCATGATCCGCTACCACAGCTTCTACCCCTGGCACAAGGAGGGAGCTTACCGCTGGATGATGAACGAGAAGGACGAGAAGATGTTGGGTGCCGTCAAGGCCTTCAACCCTTACGACTTGTACTCCAAGTCTGATGAAGTCCCCAAGGCTGAAGACCTCAAGCCCTACTACATGGAGCTCATTGACGAGTTCTTCCCCAACAAGGTCTTGAGATGGTAGATTTGATCGTTCGCCCTGATTGCTGCGAATGCATGATATACCCATCTGATTTAATGACCTTTGTTGACGATTTAGCGGAAAGCATCAAGAAGTCCACCCGATGGAAAAGAAAGACTTAAGTGGTCGGCGTTGCGGGTTTTCCATTTTCTTTTATCTATAATGACCTCCTTTTCCAAATGAAATTTTTCTATCTACTCCTTCATACCTTCGACTATGCCATTGCCGCCATGCTGATTACTTGCATGACCATTCAATCCGCATCTCTTCATCATCTCAAAACATACACAATCACTTCGTTTTGCAGTCGGACACGCCTTTGTGACGCCGTTCTGCAGATACCTTTTCACATCCAGGCAAACCTGTATTACCTCTTGCGCCTTACAATACCATGTCGCATCCTGAACTCCCGAGTCGCATCCTACATTGCCGTGCCGCACCCTAACAACTACCATTACCATATCCCATGCCTCAAATACACAATTCCACAAATACCTCCCACAAGATCTCATTGCCCTTGGGTGTTTTCTTTGTCTTAAGGAGCAACAAACGATCTCGATTTCTGAAATCACCAGGAACAAGGCAACAAACCTCAACATGAATATCCATATCCGCCGAGTCTTTGTTGCTTTTTGGTCACTTTATGGAAGGTTGTAAGATACTTCTATCATTATATCATTATATCATCATATCGCCTTTTTCCGTACTATTCTGTCTTTACTTACAGATGCACAAATGTAAAAATGCACAAATTCACGGAGTGTTGATATGCAACATTGGACACAAGGAACATAGGGCTTAGAAGGTCTCACGCATGACGGACAAGGAAGGGTTGCGGAAACCTTTCTCCGTAAAGGCACAGCGCTAATCTGGTGACAAAACCTGGCAATAATTCCCGGGTACACAAACGCCACATTTCTGCACTCTTCAGCCGTGGAAGAATGGACGATACGAGCGTTGATGCATGGGGTAATAAAGTTCGCGGATGAGAGCAGACACAAAGCAGAAAGTACGACTTGACTTTCCAAAAATGTACCAAGAAGAATTATATACAAAAAAAACTGTCTGTTCCAAAAAACACCAGATCTCCAAAAATGCTGTGCGATGCATCTACAACTTCGCTCTTTCCTCCCCATTCGTATCGATGATAACCTTTAACACACACCAACCATCAGCTTTTTGCCCTCTCAAAGAGTAAAGGAATTACGCAGTCTCAATGACAACCTTAAGCACCAATTTGCCATCATCATCTTTGGTGCGTCCGGCCATGCCAAACGCATCCACACAACTCTCCAAGCCTTTGTATTTATGCGTGACCAGTTTCGAGAGGTCGGGTGCTGAGGGGGAGGTGGCGATGGAAATGCCTTCGGGGTAGGTGTTTGCGTAGCGGAAGACTCCTACTAGGTCGACTTCGCGGAGGGCGGCGGAGGACATGGCGAGGGTTTGGATGGGGATGCCCATGCCGATTAGCATTACGCGACCGCCTGGTTTGGTTGCCTGTTGAGGGATGTGTTAGTGGATGATATGGAGGGGAGGAGGGAGGAAAGGGGATGCTTACGTAGATTCCTGATTGCACACAGGTGGGTACGCCGGTGCATTCGAAAACGACGTCGACTTCGCCAATAGCAGAGGCAGACTCATCGGTGACTTTGGCAATGCCATCTGCTGTTTCTCTTGCGATGGCCAGATTCTCATCTGTATCTTTTCCTCTCTTCATGGGTACCACAAAGCCATGGTGTGCGAAACCATTCTTTACTGCGAAGTCGACTCTTCCGGCATCGATATCTGCAATGATAATGGTCTTTGCTCCCTTGGTCTTCGCAACAGCTGCGGCAAGCAAACCCACAGCACCAGCTCCAAAGACTAGAGCGGTTTGTCCAGATTGCATCAAACTACGGCGATATGCGTGGATAGCAACACCCAGAGGTTCAAGTAAAGCTCCCAACTCCATACTCATACCCTCAGGCAACTTATGACACCACTTTGCAGGATGATTGATGCGTCCTTGCAGCGTACCCTGGAAATGCGGGAAACTCTTTGCAGAACTGCGGAATTTCATGTCCTTGCAGATGTTATATCTGCCTTGTTCGCAGCGATGGCAAGAATCGCAGGGGACGCCGACTTCGAGGGCTACTCTGTCGCCGGGCTGGAAGTTTGAGACAGAGGAGCCGACTGCGGTGACTACGCCGGAGGATTCATGGCCGAGGGTGAGGGGTTCGCGGACGAGGATGTCGCCATTGCGGTTGTGGTTGTAGTAGTGGAGGTCGCTGCCGCAGAGACCGGTGCTGTGGACTGCTACTTGGATCTCGTTTGCCGAGGGAGCGGGTACTTCGCGAGGTTCCTGTTGATTCCGAGTCAGTGAGTGTCCATCTCAAATGTTGGCCGGCACAAGATTGAGGCCGGAGCTCTGGCAAGGGGCATGTGAAGTTTGAGAGGGGCAGAAGAGTCCTCTTCGCCTTCTACAGCATTCTTCCATGCAATGCTCGCGTGCTCATGTCTGGCAGAAATTTGTGACGGTCGGTGGATGGAAAGTACTCACAATGCGAAGGTCCTTTGCGCCGTGCAAGACGCTGGCTTGTACTTGTGTTGACGACATGATTGAGATGTGATGGATAGAAGAGAAACACAAAGAGCTACAGAAACAAGAGTCAGGAGTGAATGGAAAACTGGAAAGGTACAGCGGGAGTGCAATCAATACATAACAATTCAAAAGTCATCAAGAAGTGTCGGGAAAATGAAGCGTCGGCATTTGATTTGGACCCCCCCACCCCACTAGTTGTCCACTTCACCCACTTTGCCCACATTATCGGCTTTTGAAGGGGGGAAAGGCATGACGTTTCGGTAAATCGAGGGTCGAATGTCAAGCAGCTTCTCGTCGGCATCACGAGAGTCTTTTTCTTGTCGGCATTGAATCGACTAAATATACTTGTCTTGTTGTTTCTGCTCATCTTTCTTGTTCTTTGCATACCTCGCACCTTGCAACAAAGTCACCACAACATAATGGCTACCGTACAACAACTCTTCTCGCTCGAGGGCCAGACGGCTCTGGTCACTGGCGGTACTCGTGGTATGTTTCGACCACTGAGGCTGAATGCAGTGTCGGTTACTAACTCCTGTCTCTAGGTATTGGTCAATCTATGGCCATTGCTCTTGCTGAAGCCGGCGCAGACATTTTGCTGGTACAGGTGAGTCTCTCCTTCCCTCAACATTTCGGAACCCGTAGTAACCAACAAACCACAGCGCGACGAATCAAATCAATCCACAAGAGAAGAGATCCAAAAGCTAGGACGCAAAGCCCAAATCTACACAGCCGACCTCGCATCAAGAGATTCCGTATCCGCCCTCGTCAAGAAAGTCGTCTCGGACGGCCACCAAATCCACATCCTGCTCAACTGCGGCGGCATCCAACGAAGACACCCCGCACACCAATTCCCCGACAACGACTGGGATGAAGTCTTGAACGTCAACTTGAACTCGGTCTTTACACTCTGCAGAGATGTAGGCGCACACATGCTTGAACGCGACGTGGATCAATATGGCCGCAGAGGCGCCATCATCAACATTGCCTCATTGCTGTCTTTCCAAGGTGGCTTCACAGTACCCGCCTATGCTGCTTCCAAAGGTGGTGTCGCTCAATTGACAAAGGCCTTGTCAAACGAGTGGGCATCCAAGGGTATCAATGTCAATGGCATTGCACCTGGTTACATTGCGACTGAGATGAACGATGCTTTGATGAAGGACAAGACGAGAAGTGAGCAGATCATGGCCAGAATTCCTGCTGGCAGATGGGGAAAGCCCGAGGATTTCAAGGGTCCTGTCGTCTTCTTGGCTAGCAGAGCGAGTGGTTATGTCAGTGGTGAGATTTTGACTGTTGACGGTAGCTGGATGGCTAGGTAGATGCTTCTACGCATTACTCTTCTTCTAATACATATCTTCTATATACATGCGATGTTCCTGTTCCTGAGTGAGATTGTGTTGCTCGGCAAAGAGCTGGAAGCACAGGCCTCGTAAACAAAGGGTCTTTTCAGCTGCCGTTCTTGTCAAAATTTCAATTTCCTCCAAGGTCGTCTGTCAACTCTGTCAAAAGCTGCTTACTGCTTGTCCTCAGCTTCGAGAGTGGACATGAATTAAGGATTCGATCAGTTGTGCACAGAGACAGCATGCATGTTTACGCTACACGACCAACACGCCATCGACTCGCACCAAACATCTCACAAAGGGCAATTTTGCCGGCCAAACAGCCCAATGTTGACTCAACTCTCACACGAACGTCTTGATCATCACAGATCAAACTCTTGAACCCTTGATCCATGAATCGCTACTATTCTCGTCTCCCCGAGAAGACCCCTCCAAAAAGAGCTCCTCCAGGCAACGGCAATAAACCCCGATCGGCAACTTGCCGAATTATCAAACACCGACAGCAAAAGTCTCCACACCCCTCCCTCCCCTCCATTGCTCAGAAAGCCGAAAGCGGCAATGAAGAACGAGAAACAAAGTAAGCCCCCGCACCTCGGCTTTTGATGTCTCTGTAAGCTCTTCCTCACCGAGCAAAAGAGCAGTTCAACGGAGATAACTTTTTTCTGTTCCGCCTGCGTAACCTACCTGAACCAGAAAAGAGCGAAGGAAAAACCGGGGTCCCCGCGGGTTGTACTTGCGACCATTCGGGTGGATATCATGCTGAGCGGAAACAGAGAAGGTGTAGCGAGGGCATAGCTTCAACCCAAGCTCCCTCATAGATCCAAAGGAAGCAATATGGCGCGGGAGAGGGGTGAGGTGAGGTGAGGAAGTATTTGTATCGTGAATGTTCGCTGTTTTGGTTGGTTCTTCTGCATCAGTCGAGCTGCTTTTGATCGTTGTTTCCTCCTTTGCATAGATCTTGCTCCCCCCCACTTACTGCTGCTTACTTGCAAAACATTCTCGGAGATTGACTTCCACCACCACCACCATCTGTTTCTACGTCTTCAAAAACGAAGCTCCTCGATCGTCTTGCTTTGCTCTTCTTTCCCTCTTCATCTACCTCTTCTCAATCACTTCTTCCACCTCAATCAGCAACAATGGCACCCGCACGTAAACTCCAAGTCGCCATTTCAGGCCTCGGCCGCATGGGCGCCCGCCACGCTCTAAACTTCCACGAACGCACCCCTCGCGCCGAACTCGTGGCCGCCTTCACCCCAGACCCCAAAGAAGCAGCCTGGGCAAAGATCCACCTCGAAGGCGTTACAATCTACAGCGATTTCGACGAAATGCTCAAGCATGCCGGTCTCGAAGCCGTGGTAGTCGCAACCGTAACCACAGCACATGCACCTCAAGCCATCGCAGCCATAAACGCAGGAAAACACGTACTATGCGAAAAACCACTGAGCACGTCGGTGGAAATTTCTCAGAGTGTGGTGGATGCGGCGAATAAACACCCTCATTTGAAGGTGCTATGTGGCTTCTCCCGCCGCTTCGACGCCTCCTACCGTGACGCTTTCGCCCGTATGGACACAGGCAGCATAGGCCGCCCAGCAATCTTCCGCTCCCAAACCTGCGATAAACTCGACCCTTCCGGCTTCTTCGTCGACTACGCTCAATTCTCCGGCGGCATCTTTGTCGACTGCAATATCCACGATATCGATCTTGCACTCTGGTATTTCGGCCAGGATTCGCTGGTGAAGAGTGTTTATGCTGTTGGCGTCACTGCTGTTCAACCGGGTCTCAAGAAGTGGAAGGACGTAGACAATGGTGTCGGTGTGGTGGAATTCTGGGGAAACAAGATTGCTTACTTGTACTCATCACGTATGATGGCGGCTGGTCAGCATGATATGACTGAGATCATCGGTACGGAGGGAAAACTCTCGGTCAACGCAAACCCCTCTGGCACACTTGTCGAAATGTCCGAAGCTACTGGTATCCGCAGAGAAATCCCTGGAGACTACTATGGACGCTTTTACGAGGCTTTCGTCAGAGAGGCTAATGAGTTTACGGCTGCGTGCTTGGATGACACAAAGTTGCCTTTCAAGTTGAGTGGTGCGGTGCAGGCGGTCAAGATTGGCTGTGCTTTGCAAGAGTCGCTGAACAGTGGAAAGAAGATTGAGTTTGACGAGACCGGTCGTCGTATTGAGCAGGCTTCTTTGTAAGCGGTGGACATGGATGAAGAGAGCTGTTGCATGAAGAGATAGGAGTTTTGCTGTATTGCTTACTTGCAAGAGAGAAAGAAAGAATGTCAATTCTCGCTGTTAATAAAATGATGGTATTTAGACAGATAAAGCAAAAAAGAAAGAATTAAAAAAGAAAAACACCATTGCCAGTGTCGTCAAACTCCAGTGACTCCCAGATCCATGCAAAGAGTGCCATCAATCACCAGCCACCTCCTCTGGCGAAACCGCGGATCCGAATGTTCTTGCGGTGAGCTTCTATTGCTTTCTTCTTGACAATGTACTCAGGTCCTTCCCACAACACCTTTCTGCCCAAGTACTGCGTCCATGCGACTCTGAATATCTCATCGCGTGCATCGCGGAATGGTTTCAGGAAATCATAGAATATCGATCGAGCCTTCGATCTTTTGGGTTCGTGGACGGCCACTTCGTCCAGGAAGACGGTATCCCATTCATCAGTCCTTCGAACGACCTTGGAAGCGATTTTGGCATAGGTCTGATCCTCTGAAAGGTCGACTGCGGAGATGTTTCTTGGTGTAGGCGAATTCAGACGCTTGTTGACACGCTCATGAATACGTTCACCAAAGTCGTGCCACCAGATTTCAGCAAACTCGCCATCCCATCTTTCAAGAGCAAGTCTGGAGCGCTCTCTAGAACAGTAATCCGAATCAGTCTCAACAAGAGCAGTAGAGCCATCCTGTGTCGCGGTGTCATCGGGATCTTCCCTGCCTTTAGCGTTGAGCTCCATCTTGTTTACAGCAGCCAGCACAGCAGCACTCATGGATTTTCGTCGTGGTTTGCCATGTTTCTATACCTGACCTTGTCCTGATCCTTTCTCGATAGGAACGCCCGGGCCTCCTATACCAAGGATTCTACCCATGTTCTTCAAGCTTTTCTTAATTTGCGGATGTCCATTCTTCTTGACCAGACTGGGCTCTGCTGGTGTGGGCTTTGGTGGCCAATTGCCTTCTTCTTTCCAGCCCTGTACGAGGGATCGAGTGATGTCGGACAAGTTGATAGGTATAGAGGGTGTTCGGCCTTGGAGAATGATCTTCGTATAGATGTCCGAGTAGGTCGAAGTCGATATGCGACTGCGGATTGGGTTGTCAGGCAGGAGTTGGCGTGCGACAGGGATCAGCAGTTCGGCGTCTGGTGAAGCTCCTGTCACTGGTCTTGTCGCTGGAGCCAAAGCTGCAGGTGCTTGTGGCTGGTTGACGGAATCCTTGTATTGAGCATTTGTCCAAGCATTTCTCTGGGCACTCCAGTGTGCAAGACCGATGTTCTTCTTCATGTCCCTCTCCAATCTTCGTTGTCGTCGTAGGCGTCGCTGTGCTTTGCGGGCGCCGAAAGTGTCGCCCACTGACTCTGGAGTTTCGTATACGGGAGCTGCATCATCGTCGGAGCCAGAGTCCTCACCGTCGCTGTATTCGCGTTCGCGCCAAGCAGCTATCGTCGCTGGGTCTATGCCGTCGGGCTCGGAGGTGGTATTGGCGAGTATGTGAGCGTTCACCTCTTTTCCGACGTCTAACGTAAGGTCGGAGACAGTAGGCAATGTCGACGTGGTAGAGTGTACTGAGGCTTGATCGTTCCAAGGAAGATCGTGAGGAGCGTTGGGGTACGACCAGTCGTTTTTGACCTTCTCTTGCAGAAAGGCGCGTGCCTTGCGTTGTTGATCGAGCTGTTCGCCGGACGAGCGACCAAGATTGAGAACCATTGTGGGTGGTTGTGGTATACGACGATGGAGCGGAGTAACAATGGCGTGAGAAGTAGACGGGTTTCTTCAACTGCGTGCGGGGAGATGCAAGTCTTTCTCTTCCGTCACACAGTCTAGGTAACCCACGGCCGGTTCAAGACAATGTCTCTGATGTTAAATCGATTCACTTCTCAAGGCGGTGATGATAACAGAAGAATATGGTCATGATACAACAAGCATGAAATAGGATGAATTGATTGTTGACATGGTATTCGGACGTTGGTTGCGCGGAAGGAGCATCGTAAAACGTCATTGATTGAGAAAGCCATCGCTGGTCCGGAGGTCACGCCAGAACGGCCTGTTTCTTCAAGCATGCGACACGAGTTTGCGCCTGCCTTTTGGAAATCAGAGACATCGTCTCGCTGAATCATCCGTAACAAGCATTCGCATGTGATTGGCACAAGAACGATATACGTAGGCGGATACCATCTCCGGCGCACCTTTTGCACGCAGCAAAGTCGAGCAGCAGCACGCGACAGAAGCACTTCAAGAGGAAGTATTGGTTGTCCCATGCAACTGGTGTTGACAGGCGTGTTTGGCACTACCTGCAAAACGCGCCTCTCACTGAGAAATCACAAAACTTCATGTATATATATCTAGATGTAAGCAAGTCATGGTTTTTCCCCAACTTCACAAGCCGACGGCCTCAGCGAAGGGATCAGGAATATGACGCTCTTGACCAAGGTTACACACCGAGCTCAGCCGTAGCGAGCTCAGGTGCTGTCCCAGGGCCACATTGTTCTCAAATCTGTCGACCGGAAGATTGACATCACAGTAATCTGATGGCTCCATAAAAGTCGAGCTGGACAGCAATCAACCGGACAGACCCCCGAAGGAGACGCCAGGATCGCTGAACACAGATCTTGTTATGTAGAAAAGAAGGAAGAGAGAAACTTTGCGGTCTTGATATAGAGATTTGCGCGCTGCCTGCACGTGCCAAGCCGGGGGATGCCGCCACGGCTTTACTCGCCCAAAGTCCGACGCGCTTTCTTGAACATTCGTCTATCTTGATCCAGGCATCTCGTGTTACTTGCCTCTTATCATTCAGCTGTGATTCACTTCTTCAGCTCGAATCGACGTCGCTCTCTCTCGCGTTACCAAGCCTTGTAGTACTTGCGCGACAACTACACCACCCTCACACGCCACCCAACATGGACGCCGTCGCAATCCAAGATGCCAACAAGATCAGAGTCGCCATGGGCCTTGCGCCCCTGCCCGTGCCCGGCGAAGACGGCCTTCAATTCAAGTCGAAAGATGACGGTGGAGAGTCGGACCCTGATGACATGAGCACACTGGAAAAGCGTCAAGCAGCCGCTGGCGATAACTGGAAGAAGCTGCAAGATGAAGAGAAAGTCAGACAAGAGCGCTTGGCTCGCAAGGAGGCTCTCAAGAAGGCACGCGATATGGAACTACGGAATGCAAAACTGGAAGGAAAGGGCTTGGGTGATGCGGAAGAGGCAGACATGGACACAAAGACGTGGTTGTTACAGCAAAAGAAGCGCCAAAAGAAGATTGAGAAGGCAAGAAAGTATGAGGAAGAGCAGGCTGAACTTGAGCGTCAGGCACAAGCGGAATACTCGGCGAAGGATTTGGCCGGTGTCAAGGTTGCTCACGAACTGGATCAATTCGACGCAGAAGGCGAGCAAATCTTGACTCTGAAAGATGCAGCAATTGGCGACGAGAGCGAAGATGATGAGCTGGAGAACCTGGACTTGCGCGCAAAGGAACAGCTGAAAGAGAAATTGGAGCGCAAAAAGAACAAGCCTGTCTACAACCCCAACGATATGGACGATGGAAACCGCTCTATCCTCGCGCATTACGATGAGGAGATTGATGGAAAGAAGAAAAAGAACTTCACTCTCGATACATCAGGCGCCATCGATCAAGCCGCTGTCGCTGCTCAGAGAGAAGCCGCAGAAGCCGAACGCACAGGAGTCAAAGGCATCAAGATCAGCCTGGATATGTTGCAAGACGATACACCTATCTCAGACTACCAAGATCCTTCGACTGCAAAGATTCGCAAGCCGAAGAAGCCGAAGAAGGCCAAAACCTCCCGTACAAAGGCTGCTGACGAGGATGACATCTTCCCGCTACCCGCACCGCAACCCTCCGCAGACCAGATGGACGTTGATGGTCAACCCACATCCAATGGAGCTGCTAAGAAACGCATCTTTGAGACTTTCGATGATGACGATCTACAAGCAAAATTGGCAGAGCAGCGTCGTGCAGCATTGAAGAAGCGTAAGAAGACCGATGCTGCTGAGCTGGCTCGCCGCATTCGTGAAGAGGAATCTGCAACACCGATGAACACTGCCGAAGACGATGAGGAGCCTGGTCTTGTGATTGATGAAACTACCGAATTTGTGTCCAATCTGAGACGACCTCAATCACCAGACTCTGCAGATGAGCGCACACGAGCCACATCGACACCCGCCGTTGGAGAGATCAACGATGAGGACGAGACTATGCAAGAATCCTACGCCGCAGTAGAAGATGAAGAAGAAGCTCGAGCTCGTCAAGAAGCCGAAGACAGAGAATCCTCCGCACCACCAGCCATGACATCCACCGGCTTCGAAGCTGAAGAAGACACCTCATCCGGCGCCGGTGGCATCCTCAACATGCTTCGCAAACGTGGCCTTGTCCAAGATAGCGACGCCGACAAAGCCAACGCAGCCGTCCGCGCCCAACAACAATTCCTCGCTGAGAACCAAGCCCTCGTCGACGAGTACGATCGCAAAACCAAAGAAGCTCGCGAAAACGATCGTAAATCCGGCCGCTTCGATCGCATGTCTCATCGCGAGCGTGAAGCGTACTCTCGCCAACAAAACGAGCAACGTGATGCCTACCTCGCACAACTACAAGCCGAGCACTTCAAGCGTTCGTATAAGCCTAACGTGCAATTACGTTACAATGATGAGGATGGCAGAGAGATGAACCAGAAAGAGGCATTCAAACATCTGAGTCATAGGTTCCACGGCAAGGGTAGTGGTAAACAGAAGACGGAGAAGAGGATGAAGAAGAAGCAGGAAGAGGATGATAGGCAGAGGAAATCGTTACTGGGCTTTACTGGTACGAATGAGGCTGTGGGCGCTACAGCTAAGAAGAACAGGCAGGCTGGTGTGAGATTGCAGTAAAGAGAGAGAGGGCAAATCAATAATCTGACCAGACACCAATCGTTATCATCGATATCACATGCACACGGCAGACACTTGTGGTCGTCCATGAATTAAAATATCACGTGCGGTACATATGCTGTGCTCAACAGAAGGGCACGATTCGAGCCTCGGTGATGTCCGTGCTGACACTTCGCGCTTTCCTGCCGCTGCTCATTGTCCAACCATCTTTTTTACTTCCACACCCTTTGTTTCACAAACCACTGCCCCAAATCGTCGGATAATTGTATCCCGGCCCCATCCTTAGGGCAAGCACACTTGGCTATTTCACGACAATGCGGATATTAAAGATGCTAGAGATGCCTGATTCCGCATGCGAGGAGGCTGACGCTGCGTGACTGACGGGCTGCATCGGACCTATTGAATTGCATACGAACCGCTCAAGACACATTATTATGTACGGACATTGGTTCTCGACTCCAAAATATATGAGTGAACCGAACACTCCCGCAGACTCGATACAGCTATGTTCTGGTGAATCTAGCTTCCTGGTCAACTCGAAGCATTTGCGCAGTGCAATCCGTAGCGACTCTTGTGCAGATACAAATTGGGGCCATGCAGTCTGCAAGCCATGTGATCCTTCAGTATTGAGTGGCTCGACAGAGATGGTGAGACGAAATGCTGCGCCATTTACTATTGTCTCGGCATGCATCTACATTGCGGTCTGCGGACCCGCCTTCATTGAGTTCTCGTTTGTGGCTCTCGGTCAAAGTTGTTGGCTAAGGCACATGGCAAGTGCTTGAGTTTGATCTGGTCTTTCGAGTCTTGAACGAATATTCCTAAATGACATTCTCGCGTTGCTCGTGGAACACATGTCACTTTTGCTAGCATGGCGCTCACCTTAGCAAAAATCCAAATCGGATGGATCTCTGCGCTGACCATCGAAGCACTGTTGGCCGAAGTTATGCTCGATGAGGTCTATGAGCAGGCGATCGTTCTGCCACCGCACGACGATAATATCTACACATATGGCCGTGTCAACATTACTGGTAGTAATAGCTTCCACGTCATCGCCATCGCTCAGCTCCCTCTGTCAACAGTCGGAAAAGCATCAGCCGCAACTGTCGCCAATAACATGCGCCGAACGTTTCCAAACCTGAAATTCGGTATCATGGTTGGCATCGCTGGTGGTGTTTGGACAGAGAAAGCAGATGTACGCCTTGGGGACATTGTCGTAGGAGTTCCTGACGGAGGTGGGCCTGGAGTTTTACAGTACGACCATGGCAAGGCCATCCAAGATCAAGATTTCGTTGTGACAGGATCAATGAACAAAGCACCCGATGTCTTGCGAACCGCAGCAGGTTTGCTCAAGAGAAAGCACATGCGGCGACCCGGTACCTACGTGTCCAGCCTCGAGAACACCAAAGTGAAACAACACGCGCCACGTCCAGCTGTCGACAATTTGTTTTCTACGACATACCTCCACCAAGGCGGATCCTCGTGCGAGGGCTGCGCGAAGACCCACCTTCACAGTCGTGCCTCTCGACCACACTCATTACCAAAGGTCCCACTACGGAGCTATTGCCTCTGCTGATCAAGTGGTCAAAGACGCAGTCCTTGCACAAAAGATACAGGAGAAGCACAACATTCTGTGTTTCGAAATGGAAGCTGCCGGTCTCGACGCATTTCCCTGCCTGGTCGTTCGTGGCATTTCTGACTATGCTGATACCCACAAAAACGACGACTGGCAAGCTTACGCTGCCGCAGCAGCAGCAGCTTATGCCAAGGAATTGTTGACAGTCTTACCTCTTACTGCCGTTACAGAGCTGCCAAGTACTGGTTAGTGTCCTTTATCTCTAGTTCTTAGACTCGATCAACTCATGATAGCTCCTATTGTCAACCACATCGAAGTTTCCCAACTACCTCTTGTCCATGATTGTTGTGCCGCGTACACAACATGCCCGACCACAGCAAGAATGAGCTGATCATATGTGACAGGTAATACGCACTGGAACGTCCCACGTACACCCAGCCCGCTGTTTGCGGGACGCGAATCTCTTTTAAGAAGCATGAAGAAGCACCTGATCGTTAAGCCTGGAACGAATTGCCCAGTCTTCGTCCTCGAGGGTATCGGTGGTGCTGGAAAAAGTGAGGCAGCTATCAAGTTCGCAACAGAATTTCAGGACAGGTACGAATACTCTAAACCATAACGCCGACAGTCTCTGACCTGCGCCCAGTTTCTGGGGTGTATTTTGGATAGACGCCGATAACAGGCAGAGTATCGAACAAGGATTCGTAGAGATCGCCAAGTTACAAACACCGACGCTGTCTGACACGAGTGTCAAAGCTGTGCTTCAATGGCTCGTGTCTAGAAAGGAATCCTGGCTACTTATTTTGGATAACTGTGATGACAGCGCTACGGATTTCTCCAAATACTTGCCTTCCCGTGGAGGCAGTGTGATAATCACCACACGTTTGAGTGAATGCCGGGCGTATGGTTCCTATGAGACTATTGACGATCTTGGCCAGCAAGCTTCTGTTCAGCTGCTGCTCGACACTTGCGGAGTCAAACAAGACCATCGACAAACTCAGGAATACCACGCAGCAGCCGTCGTGTCTTTACTTGGAAATCATGCACTAGCTCTTGTTCATGCTGGCGCCTATGTCGAAAAGGGATACTGTAGTCTATCAGAATACTCTCGGTGCTTCCAGGCCCAGGCAGAAGAACTCATGAGATTCAAGCTGGTCCAAAAAGCTTCGAGATATGGGAGTGTCTATACAACCTTCGAGATCTCTGCAGTTGCCCTTGCCTCCGCTCATGATGAAGACAGCCATCTCGCTCTCTGCTTGCTGGATCTCTTGGCTTTTTTTGACCCCGAAGGCGTGGGGGAAGACATATTCAGCAGCGCCTTTGAGTTCTGTCAGGACCTGGAGGACCACTGTGGCATAATTTGGGACGAAACTCAATATCAGGGAACGGGCAGCAGTAAGAGTTCACAGTTCGGGAACTACCTGGCTGGCGTGTGCCACTACAAGCAATGCGCTGATATGAATGAATCGGACGACTGCGGCGAAATTCACCACCTCGATGTTTGGCATTGCGAGAAAGTACGGTCTACTGGTCTGATGGGATCTTCCAAGAACGGGAGACTTCGTTCAGCGTTTGTCCGTCTGTCTGGCCTTTCTCTCGCGAGAGTTGATGGCAACAACATCTCGATGCACCCGCTTGTACACGAATGGGCCCGAATCCGATTGGGCGAATCTGCTCGACAGGAGGCTTGGGAAAAGGCTCTTTGTGTCCTGGCCTTGTCTACCGCGGGGCCTGAGGAACGAACGGTCCCTACAAACGTACATGCTCATATCCAAGCCTGTGTCCGAAACAATGACACCAAACTCTTGAAAGACGTCCCTGTCAATATAGCAAGGTGTCTATATGTCCTCGTTTGCCAGCTTGGGCTCATGAATGTGGAAATGGCATCTATCGTCATCAAAAACTTGTCCGATCATTGTTGTCTGGAACCTCACACATGGTCGTCGAGAGGAAGAATCCTCTTGTACGACAGGATTATGTGTTTACGAGTTCCAGACGATAACAAAGAGATCGAGAATAGTTTGAAACAAGTACTGGAAACATCTGTGAGGCGGATAGCCCAGAGATCGTCCAGCCGCAGATCTGTCTGGGAGAATTCTACAACAGGACTGGTAAAATGCGCAAAACCATCTCACTACTTACGCCACTATGGGAGCGGTTCTGGCAGTTCTCGCACGACAACATCATTCGTTCACGTTTGTTGTGGCAATTAGCGTACGCCCATCTACAGTTGGGAGAGAACACTAGAGCCATTGATTTTTCGAAACGAGTGGTCAACATGGATCCAAAACTGTTTGCGTCTCAAGATCCAATTCGTTTCGCCAGCAGAGACGTGTTGATCAAAGCATACATCAATATGGGTAACAGGGATTCCGCAACGAACTTAGTACAACACCTCACATACTCATGGCGAACTCTATCCCTCGACCTTTCGTCCCGCCTCTCTCAAATGTTCTGGACGGTAAATGCATATGTGGCTCTAGGCAAGGACGATCAAGCATTGAACATGCTTGAACAAGTTTCTTCAGAGCTACAAGTCATCAGAACAAGCGAGCATGACCGGCTCTCTGGGATGAGCATGCTGGCGAACGCCTATCTGGTACATGGTCAAAACGACAAGGCGATAATGTTGCTCGAAGAAGTCGTCCCAAGTTTCAAGATCTGCACATCACGCGAATCGAAAAGGCTTTACAGTATGGACTTGTTAGCCATGGCTTACATCGAGGTCCATCGCCATGATCAGGCGATAATTCTACTTGAAGAAGTTGTCACTAAGTTGCCGCTCTACTACCCTGATGAGTCCACACGACTTTCAGGTATGAAATCGTTAGCTAAGGCATATCTCAAGATTGGTAGGCCTGACAAAGCAGAACTACTCTTCGAAGAGGTCATTGCAAAGCTACGAGTTGGGCACCGTCTTGAGTTCAGTCGGTTGAACTTCATGATCATACTAGCAGAGATCTACGCGGCATCTCATAAATACGACGAAGCGGTGATCGTGCTCGAAGAGTCTGTGGCGCTGATGTCAGCCGATACATACCCAGAAGGCTATCGATTCATGGGCATGCATAGACTAGCACATGCTTACGCACTTGCTGAGAAACACGAGCATGCGGCGGCTCTTCTGTTAAGATTAATTTCAGAGTCGCGAGACTGTCCATGGAACGAGTTCTTCAGGCTGCCAACTGTGGGCTTGCTAGCAACGCTCTACATACATTTTGACAGACACGAACAACTAGCCAAACTCCTCGAGGACGAATCTTTCGAGTTCGCAGATGCTGACTTAAGCCTTGCTCACGAAACAGTGTTTGGGAGTGCGTCACTGGTTTACATCCAATTGCAACAGTTCCAGAGGGCCGCAGACCTGGTGCAATCAATTCTCTGCAACAAGTCTGGAACAAGATTCCACTACCGTGTCTTGCTTGCGCTCCAATACCAGTTGGCAGTAGCCTATGTCGGTCAAAGGCTCGATAAATGTCAACAAGCAATACCGATACTACAAGGCATTGTTTCGAATACTCAGATGATGCACTCTATGAAAAGCTTGCAACGTCTTGTCACTGTGTATCATCTGGCTCTAGCCCGTTCAGGGATGGGCCAATCTAGCCAAGTCGCCGAGCAAAATGCTTTACGAAGTGGCCCGTACAGAAAGGCAATCTCGTGCTCGAAGCATACTTTGGACTTGCTACAAGCTGATGCAGACCTCAACGACGATCTTGTCGACAAATTTCTAGCCACAGTTCAGCAGATGAACGTGATGCACCCGCAAGATGAATACCCTTCCGAAGTTGTCTCCTTACTTAAAGCTGTGATAATAACTCAGACACAACGTGTGGAGTTGAGCAGGGATACTCTGACATGGTTGCAGTGCATTCTGACCGACGTGTATGTGCGGGCGCATCAGTCAGATGCAGCCGAACATCTGATTGAGGAGACCTTAGAGCAGATGTCGAGGATTCTACCTGCAGACCATAGAAACCTGGCGGCTCCCATGTACCAGCTAGCGATGGTGTATCTTCATGCACATTCCGACACCAAGTACCTCAAGGCAGTAACGCTACTCGAGAACGTGGTGAAGATCGAGGAAGCAAATCCGGATAAGGACAGTTTTGGAATCATGGGTTTGCAGTGCAATCTGGCAACTGCATACGCACTGGTCGCCAAATTCGGGGAAGCCACACGCCTGATGGAATCCGTTCTCAAGGTTATGACTGCCAGACTACCAACCGGCCACATCATGTTAATGCAAGCTATGTTCTGCCTCGCGGAGATCTATCTGGGAATAGGCTCAGACCAAACCATTCCGGCAGCAGTCTCCTTGCTAGAGAAAGTTCTAGAGCCATGTAAGGGGCGCATGGAACCTGGACAAAAATTTCTGATGACGACACAGCACATTCTTGCATACGCTTATCTCATGTCGTCTCGAGTGGAAGCAGCTCTGAGGCTACAAGAGAGTGTCGTAAACTACGCTTCAGAGACACAGCCACCCGATGATGAATTTCGCTTTGCTTCGCGATCATTGTTAGCTGGGATTTATACGAAGGCTGGCAGGGCACAAGAAGCTGTCGATATGCTGCGAGAGGTGATAGAATCGGACAGGCGGTCGTTGCCATTTGCTCACCCTGGCCGCATCATCCCGCTCGCTAGGCTAGGAGAAGCGTACATGAGATTGGAGAACGACGATATGATCAAAGAAGCAGTGGAGCTACTGGAGCAAGTCGTGAATCATGGCCGGACAGCACTACGCGGCAAGCCGAAGGTTCTCGAGGAATCCCAAAAGCTGCTACTTGAAGCTAGACTGAAGTTGCGGTAAGCACGACACTCTGGAGTATCTCAATAGTTCTATGCTGACAATCTTGAAGAGAGAAAGAGAGGAGACGTACTCCGGAGCCATATTCTACTGGAAACCTAGCGCCACCCACAACCCGGCAGAGACGTTCGCAGCTACCGACTTCATCGAGACCGAATGCATCCATGGCAGCAGCGGCGAATCCATCAAGCATTCCAGGCTACTTGAAAGACACTGTAGCTAGCCGACGTGCACGAGGCTCTAGCCCGCAAGTCCATCTTAGATCACACCGCAAGACACCAAATGCAAGCCTCAAGTCTTCGACTTACGAGGCCATGGAACAGTTGGCATCCAGAGAGTCAGTACGCCCAGAAAGATTGAGAAAGGAGATCTCCCACACAAACAGCCAGAGCACTCAAGCGTTGGCGCGCAGTCGCACGGCAGGTTTTATGATCGAGCTCGACGAAGATATGGCTGCTGGAGCAATAGACAAGAATGCCTGAGGCCGAGCTGCTGTACCAGTACTGCTAGAGACCTAATAAATGGCAAATGGCACTGTGTTTCTATCAGAACAACAGAGTGTAACGAGTGAGCAGTCACCATATAGCCCATCTTCTTGGACTACGCTAGTAAGACAAAAACATTGTGAATATCTACAGATCCATCGTTTCGAGAAATAGCCGGAAGATGTTGGTCAAATTTACGGTAGTTTACACGTGGTGAAGGCCTTGTCAGACAGAAACCACGCTGGATCTAACACCAGCTTATGAGGATGCGCAATCTCGTGACAATATACCTCTTCTTCGGTTTGTTCGAGAACACGGCATATATACTTGCGGATATAGTTCGCGTTACGACGAGGAGTCGAGGACGCTTCACCTTCGCCATCCGACTCGACTCGAGAATATGGCACAGCTAGCAGCGGTGTCACTCAAGACCGGCTCCAACGACAACGCCATTGAACTGCTCGAAGAAGTGTTGAGACTCGGAGATTCAGAGAACCCGCCACGCTATCGTGTGGTAGCCGATCTAGCTGAAGCGTACATTCGGATTGGTAAAAGTGACAAGCCTTGAATCTTCTTGAAAAGACGCTCGAGAACGACACATCTGCAACAACAATGACCGAAGACCACGAATTCGAGCTTTGAAGGAAGCTTACAACAGCATATGGCACATCTGGGCAATATCTTCAGAGCAGTTTCATCGCTACAGGAGATCTTGCAAGTTGACGAGAACAACGGTGACTCAGCACGAGTCGGCTTTCTGGAAGCTGATTTGGCAACTGCATTCATGGATCTCGGCGATATCGACAAGGCAGTAGACTTGCTGGTAGACGCGATTTCCAGAATCCTGCAGAAATACAGTCCGGCAGCGTGTCTCCTGTCGTCCAAGTTGGCACTCGCATACATGTGGATAGTGATTCAAGCAATGCGGGTAGGCAAGAAGTCCATGGACAGCGACTCAATGCTCGAAGAGTGCAAGCTTTCATGGGCTTTCTTCCAGACTCGAAATGTCTTCAAGGCCACCTATCTGCTAGATAAAGGAATGCAAACACAGGCCTTGGTTTACCCGTTCAAATATAAAGTCCGCTTGCGTCTGATCATCGAACAAGCGATCGGTCGCTTGGTTCTGGAGACTCCCAATGGAACATCCGAAGCAACCATCGTGCTTGAAGCTGCGGTTGAGCTGGAAGAGAGGTACATGAAGGTGGGTTTCACGAGCTTATCAGACACGCAGTTCAAGCTACTCGATGTTTACAGACAGGCATCCGATTTTAACAAGCTTAGTCGGCATATCGAGAACGTCTCAAACGAGCGTGTAAAGTCATTGAGTGGCGCCGCCAAAGGACCGTTTTTGGAGAACTGGTTTGATGCCTGGCAAGACTATTTGAATAATGATGATGAAGGCATATTGTTGTTGGAGACAGTCACTGCAGAAGAACTGAAACGTCCTGTTGGAGATGACCTGGATGCTGTGCAGCATGCAATGGCCGGGATATACTTACGGAGATAAGCCGTACCTCTGTTGGAAGCTATAGTCGAACGCGAATCCGCGACACTGACCCTGGAAGATGTTCACCGACTTGAATGCATGGCCTCGCTTGGTAAAGCTTATCTCAATCTCAAAGAGTCTACTAAAGCCATCGATATGTTCCAAGCTCTCAACGACGCCTTCAACGTCCTCCCCTTTCAGGACGAACGACGCTTGACGACAATGTACTGTTCAGTATCAGCTTACCTGAACGTAGATCAGCCTACACGAGCTGCTCAACTGCTCAAAAAAGTTGTCATCATTGAAGCAAGAATGGCTCCCAGAAGATCATCCATGGCGTCTTTTGTCGATGCGAAGGCTAGCTCAAGCTTATATGGAACTCGAGAAAATCCGGAAATTGGAGGATGCTGTGTCATTGTTGCAACAAGTGATGCAAAGAGGGCGAGAAACTTTGCACACGGAATCCCAGGAACTGGCGATCACAGAGGCAATGTTAGCTGATGCGCGGGACACGCTGGCGAAGGTATTGCAGCTGCAATCGAGAGACCAAATACTCGCGAATGCGTCTGCTGTGGTGAGATGGGCGTGTCGAGAGATCACTTCGAGAGCTGCCATCATGTTTTGATTGTCAGACATTCTCTACCGGACATTTGGCATTGCCTATATTATTTTTGATACCAGAGCAACGACACAGTGCACTCTTGTGACAAAAGAATACTGTCTAGTGAGTGAGTGACATGAACATTGCAGATCCGGACACGAGACGATTTGTTTGTTTGATCAGGGTGGTAAGCCGCACATGTGATACTGTCAACCAATGTACTCCTGGGATTGGGAGATTCTCACCTATAGCAACGGCATCCTAAGATCCGATGTATCTTGTCCTTTCCAGCTGCGAAGTATGCTCCCATTGTACGATATTTTCTTGATTTCATGATGGGCTGAGTAGCTAGACACGCTGTCAAATCGATCACGAGGACTCTGCCACACAGACACACACGTAAGCTCATTCGTAAGTTGCCATTGGTCAATTTAATTAAGCATCGAAATGTGGCTTGAATCCTACAGAAGTATAACAATACGCAGGATCCATGCTTGGTAAACGCTTGTTTTATTTTCATATTTCACGATGATATGTCCAACCCTCATCATTGCAGGATGTCTCTATCTGCTATCACATCTGACGACCTCACCTTATACGCGTCTACCGAACAGCTTCGGACACACCTCGACGATTTACAAGCTTTCCAATGATACCACACCACTGGTCTGTAAATCAATACCTCCTCAATATGCAGACACGCTCTTTCCAATCGAGCAAGAAGTCTACGAGCGCTTTACTGTCAACAATCCACCGCAAAGTCTCCTCATCTTCCATGGAGTTCACTCCGACATACCTTCTGGCTTAGTTCTCGAGCATGCCGAATCGGGAAACCTACAGGACTGGATATTCAGTCGCGCATCTCGCGGTATCGAACCGCCACCTTCAGAATTACTGTACAAGTGGGCATTTCAAGCCACAGAGGCTCTGGAATTTGCTCACGGTCTGGGCGTACTGCATTCAGATATCCACTGCTTGAATTTCTTCTTGACCAGGGATTTAGATCTCAAGGTTGGGGATTGGGCTGGTGCTTCAGTGGATGGGGAGAAATCTTACTGCTCGTATAGGTATAGTCATAGGCTTTTCGGAGCTGATAGGACTGATATTGTAGCAGAAAGCGGTGTTTCGGTGGACACGGAGATCTTCGCACTGGGAACGGCCTTGTATGTCATGATTGCTGGAGAGGAGCCATGGCCTGAGTTGGAAGAGCCCGAAGACAGAGAAGAGATCAAGAGGAGGATTGCCGGGAAGATGTTTCCACCAACGGACGAATTGCGAGTCTTGGGTGATGTCGTGGATAAATGTTGGAATGGGGGGTTCGCATCCATGCAGGAGGTCAGGTGTGCTGTTCAGGATGAGTGGCATGCATCAACGTCGAATTGCGATAGGTGATTTGTCTCGGGAGAGTTTAAAATTCCTCCAATGGTTGGCCACTTTCTCATCTCTCGTATCGGCAGGGAGATGGGTCGTCGAGAACTGCGCCACCCAATCCTGGCGTGTCAGTATGGTGTGATATCACCCATAATTGGTTTGAGTCCAAGCTGTTTGTTTGTTCAACGAAGTGCTCGATGGGTCTGATATTCGCTTGATTTCACAAGCAAGCAAGTAACCAGATAGATTCCGAGAGAGCGTGGTCCTCGCTCGTTTCGCTTGTGAGATGCGACCGAGGAAAGTGGCGTGCAGTGTTTATGCTTCGCGGAAGGAAGGAGCTTACAACGCTTGGCAAAGCTTGGAGCTAGCGACGCGTCCTTGTAGTACGCGTCCTACGAGTCGTTTTGATGGAGCTCAGAGGTTTCGTAGCGGAAACATGGGGCAAGAGCAGATCCGATTGAGGTGTGCGTGCGAGATGTCTGATGACCGTTGCTGAAGTTGCTGCTGTCGAACTCGTGAAGAGCGTCTCAGCGACGCGAAACTGATATTTCGTCGGACTTGACACCCTGGACGGAGGCCCATCACCTCTTCTCAATGCTTTAACAACAGTCCAGATTTGAGTACCTTGCACTGGACTCAGTCGAGCCGACCTTCAATTGACGCTTCGGGATGTCGCCCGGACTCGATCGAGTGATTTCGGAGTTCATTTGAAGCAAGATACATGTCAGACTCGAGAGACACACTGGAGCCGGACAGCTTGATCCGCTCGCAGTTCCGGGGAAGGTACCAAAACGTGTGGTGCATGCTTTGAGAGGTTGTCAAAGAGACACCAGATGTTGAACACATGCCTGGTTTCCGTTTTGAACACGTTGGTCTTTGCTTATCTCACGAAGAGCGATAAGCCCGAATAGGCTAGATCAGTCAATTGCCCTGACTACTTACTCAACTTCACCACCACGGCATCACAATCTCGAAGAATTCCTTTATCTTCTCTGACCCAAACATCTAAATATGGCGATGGGAACTCCGAGAGATCATCTTCCCAAACCAATTACAGAAAATCATGTAGCTGCTCTTCTTGAGAGTATCTCTTCACCGACGCCGAAAGCAATTCGTCAGCTGAAAGTCACAGCCGCATTCCACATCATCTATATTGTCAATTACGCGCCATCAAAACTAGACCCATGGCTGTCTTCCAAAGGAATTTCTACGAGGCAAGAATACTCGCCATCAGAACTGATCTTGCGTATTTCCGGCAACCACATTTCGAAAATCAAGACCAACAATGAAGCTGCTGTATTGTCATGGCTTCACGACAATACAAATATACCAGTACCGCAAGTGGTTGCACACGATTCTTCCACAGATAATCCGCTTGAACACGAGTATATTCTGATGACCCGCGAGCCCGGAGAAAGTTTTTCGGACGTTTATGATACTATCGGCTCTGATCGAATGGACTCTATCCTGGACCAACTGATTGACATTAATGCTGAGTTGCATAAACATACCTGGTCCCACATCGGTGGTCTAGCCATTGACAAGAATGGCGCCATTGTCCCCGGTCCAGTACTCGAGGAAACATTCTGGTTCGAACCAGATATTGCTGCTCTGTGGCCAGCTGGTGAGACATACTCGTCTCTCAACATCCTGGGACCATTCGACTCCTATGTCGACTACATTTCCGCACATTTGCTTAAGTACAAGCATGCCATTGAGGTTCACTCATCTCTCAAATACATGCATGATGTTCTTCCTCAACTCGAGCGCTTCCTCGAAATTATCGCCGAAGAGCCAATGAAGAGCAAGCTCAACAACATACCTCTCCGTCTCGCCCACAAAGACCTCCATTTCGCCAATATCCTAATCGACCCATCGACCGCTCGCATAACCTCAATCATAGACTGGGAGTTTGCCGGCGTCGTACCGTTTACCCGCTGGAACCCTAGCCGTGCTTTCCTTTGGAATGCTCAAGATAGCCCTACCTCAAGAGATGAGAAGACTGCTTTGATGGAGAGATACAAGCAAAGAGCGAGGGAGAGAGGGCTTGATCATTTGATTGATGATGCTGAGTTTACATCAGAGGAGCAGGAGAATATGCAAACTGCAGCGACATATTTGAGAGTTGTAGTGGAGGTCAGTCCAAGGGGTGAGGCAACTGCGAGTGTAATGGACTGGAAAGAGATGGCTGTCAAGGCTATGGCGGCTTTGGGCGCCTAATTCCTTTGTTCTAAGTCTCCAAGACGGTTGGTGCGAGAATGCAACTGCTTGAAGATAACATCGCGACACTTGAAAAGAATCGACGCAAGTGATTGACGCCGTGGACATAGATACAGGTATCATCGCCCAGAATATGCTTGCCTTTTGCCAACACATTAGTGTATTGGGCCGAGTTAGTGTCTGAACCGTTCAGACTACCAATCCCGCCGCATCTAGAGGAGGCTCACTTTCACCAAACATCAAATTCCACATCACCGAGATGTTCAGCAAGAGCTTGAAACAACGGAACGGTGTTGTCAATACTCAGCTTGTCACACCTGATTTAGTTCACCTGATTGCCAAAGGACAAGCAAGCTCTGGAACACGTATTGAAACTGCCAGCATTGGGAATGAAGAAGCACCTGAGTACTATGAGTGTTCCAACCGCACCGAGGAGTAATTGAGATAATTAACTCACATCCCTCGAGAAGCCCAAGGCACTCGATAAAACGAAAACACAGGCATCATTCGGCGCTCGAATCCGGAAGCCTCTCAATCCACCAAGACTGCCCATTCACTCTCATGTAGCCGCCCGAGAATGTAATATCGTCTATAGAACAACACTTGCCCACCAGAACCAGGCCTTTCTTTCCCATCACAGTCGACCACGACAACCTCAGACGCCACTTCGCTGGCACCCCCCACTACGTGGGTGGCTCGCTGCTTCCTCGCGACACGTCACGGCCTGCAGCATCGGTAGAACAAGCAAGTAAGACCATCAGGTCAGTGAGTCGGGCTTCCCCTGAGAGCGCTCTCACAGCATCGAGAGCAAGTAAGCTTACAGGATGTTGAGGAGATGCAGGGTATTGCTGGAATATAGGGGCTTGAGAAAAGGAAGGAGTGGACGCTTTTGCAAGCACACCAGCTGTAGATCTCCTTGAAGTGGTGTTGCTGCCTATTATGCAGTAGAGTCATGGTATCCTCTGTTGTGCTTCAATAGAAGGTTTCTGCGGTCGATTTCATGTGACAATCTCACGAGGCTGACCTGAGTGAAGATTTAAAGATGCAAGCATAGGGTCTAAACTGTCCAAATGAGAACAAGGACTAGTCAGGTCACCGAGCATCATGTTCCGACCATTTTCAGGTCTCGGAGCAAGGCTGTAGGAATAATGTTGAAGGGATGCAGAAGTGGCTGGAGAGTTGGGAGCATAGAGTAGAGAAGAGGAGGAGATACCGGACGGCTTCGGGACCTGGCTATTGGCTGGTGCTACTGATGAGGCATTTGAGGTCCACGAGAATCGCGAACGTGATTCGGTTTTCGTGAGTAGGTCGAGGCTTAGTAGTTGTTGTAGTAAGCAAGTGTGATACTATCTCAATGTTCACAGAAGAGATTTAAGTAGTCTGTGGGAAGCGGCCAAGCGACGTGGGAAAGAAATGAAGCAACAAACTTCATTGCCTTTCAGAGCTTTGAAAGAAGCTGCGGACGCCTCATGCTTTTACAGAAGGATATGAGTCTTGTCCGTAGGTTCCGTTGAGAGTGACTTTACCACTGATGGTTCCATCTTCCAATCTCACCCATGTCTGCACATCGTCTTTGCCTTTGCGTAGCACAACCTGTCTACTTCCTCTTGTCCAAGATCCGTACCCGCCGTACCCGCTGCGTCTGTCGAAGCAAAGATCCAGCCCGTTACCGGTCAGATCCATACCCTTGAGCTTGGAGTCCCATCTGAAGCACCAGTCGTCGCCATGATCATGGCCTGAGAACACTGCTTTGAGTCCTTTGGTGTCCAAAAGAGCTTGCATGAATGGAATGTCTTGGCCATTGTAGGTGAACACAGCACCGCTGACATCGCCTTGACCGGAAGCAGATCCTTGTTGGGCCAAAGGATTATCATCATTGATACCAGGCTCACGGTGTGTGTCCACGCCCTGAGCTTGGAAAGCTGCCATGGCGTTGACAGGGATGTGGACGAAAGCGACACTGGGTACAACACGGTTGTGTCTCTTCTCCAAAGCAGATCTAGTTTCAGTAAACCAGTCAACGACGCTTTGAGCTACCCAATTGGGTTGAGGGACAGATTTGCTGCTGGAAGATGACTGTTGGAAGTAGTTGCCACCCCGTGAGTCGAAAAACCAGAGCAGGAATTCAGGTACGGCTGAGTCGTTACCGTAGACAGGCAGATAATAGTTCGAGACGCCGGCATCGGAGGCGGAGACCATGTTCTTGGTGCGACTAAGCGAGTATTTTGACTCTTGCTCGAAGATGCCTTGACGTGAGATGTTGAAATCGCTATCGTGATTGCCATAAGTGCTGGCCCAACTCATAGCGCGATGCACCAACGGGGCCACGACAGCATCGAGATACCGAGTGGAATTGTGTAGAAAAGTGTTTTCGCCAGTGATAAGATCACCGTTCAAGACAACCAAGCCGGTGCTATTCTCTGCATCAAGCACAGAGTTTATAACCCTAGCACTCTTGACATCTTGCAGAGGACCCCAGAGCGTATCTTCAGCTTCGCCAAAATGCAAATCACTGAATATGCTGAGCTGGAAAGAGCCATCGGGACTCAATCGGAGGACATCTGTGGGTTGAAGGACGGGGATCGCAAGAGTAGATACGGTAGAAGCAGCAACGGCAAAGAGGAGAGAGTGTATAGGAGACATGCTGAGGCGAGAAGTGAAGTGGCAGACATTGATTGGGAACATGATAGCGATTACTTGGAAATTTATGTGTCTTATTGTTGAAGAGCGCTGATCGGCGTGAAGTTCTGAGTTTGTTGATGAGAGCCACTCGTGTGATACACGTGGTCGGAGAGATAACTATACGAGCAAGTGGGTGATTTGTGCAGTATCATCCGCTGACTAGGTCCATCGTGGCCCCGAAAGTTTTTCACTCGCAAGACAGTGTCTTGCCATTTCTTTCTCGGAAGATCATTGATGATGTTGGGTTGTGATGTTGAAGAAGAAGGTGCAGTCAAGAGGAGGTGAAGTCTGTCGACGGAGATTGGCGGGCGCAAAGTCCGACGCAATTTCTCAGGAAGGCACGACTTGTTTCAACTCTTGGAAAAGCACAACAACAATGCAGTTCAAATGCGGCTCTCGGGCGTGGTGCGATATGCGTTTCTCGCCTTGATCATACCAGCCATTCTATCGACCATCTGGCTATATCTTTATCCCATCGCAAAGAACTGCCATTTCCCGGCGGCTTCATCCAGCTACCATGGCGTAGCGCCCATTCGGCTACTCGCCCTAGGCGACCCGCAACTCGAAGGCGACAGCTCCCTGCCTGATCCGAATGCGCCGCTTTTTCCTGCTCTTGTTGGCCTACGACATCGTCTATGGGTGGAGCCACTGGACAAGGCAGCGCGCCTAGCCCGACGAGCGATCACGGACATTGTAACGAGAGACATTCCGCGATACGTGCAGACGCAGCGCAAGAGGTTGGATCTTCTGGGTAACGATTACTACCTCGCACACATCTACCGCACGACCAAATGGTGGACCCAGCCAACCCACATCTCCGTCTTAGGTGACTTGCTCGGCAGTCAATGGATCAGCAATCAAGAGTTTGACCGACGAGCCGACAGGTTTTGGAATCGTGTCTTTGTAGATGCACACTTTTGGAAACACAAAGCCGAGGGAAAAGAGCTTGAGGACGTCCATGGTTGGGACTTTTTGGATATGGCCAACGCTAGCCAGGCGCCCGCCCTGCTGAATGTGGCTGGAAACCACGATATCGGATATGCTGGCGATATCGATCAACGTCGCATCGACCGCTTCGAACGTGCTTTTGGTCAAGTCAACTGGCGCATCAGAATTCCCCATGCTGTTCCGCAGTCCAATCTCACCACGGAGCTGCACCTTGTAAATCTCAACTCGATGAACTTGGATAATCCTGCTTGGAATCAAGATCTGAATCATGCGACCCATGAATACCTGGATCAAGTCATCAACGACACACATACTCGCGGCCCTCAAGATGCTGTCATCCTCCTCACCCATGTACCTTTGTACAAACCGGCGGGTATCTGCGTGGATCCTCCTTTCTTCAGCTATTTTGAACCTCGTCATGGTGGTGGCATCCGCGAGCAGAATCACCTCTCCGAGCAATCGAGCGACAAGATATTGAATGGCCTGTTTCAGCAGAGCAGTGGAGAGAAGCGTGCCGGTATTGTACTCAACGGTCATGACCATGAGGGTTGTGATACATGGCACAACCGCTTCGAGGCAAATCAAAAGCAATGGAACCACACCAGGTATTCTGCCAAAAACAAAACTGCAACCGGCATTCGGGAGGTTACTGTACGCAGCATGATGGGAGACTATGGTGGAAATGCTGGCCTTCTATCTGCTTGGTTTGACGCAGATGCTGCTGTCTGGAAGTTCGAGTACGCTACTTGCGCGCTCGGCAAGCAGCACATCTGGTGGGCCATCCACATTGTCGATTTCGTAGTCCTTGCTTTGGGACTCGCGACTGTAATCCTTCGACTTTTGGAACTGGCCAGGGGGAGAAATGTTACCCTGGATAAAGAGAAGAAAAACAAGTAGCCTTGATTGCGCAATTCCTTCAAAGATCAAGCGTCGTCGCTTTACGGGACCAACATGACGCCGCTGCGCCTTGAACTACAAAATGCTATTCTGCAAACAGCAATCAAGCACCCGATGATTCGGCTGAAAGCCACCGAACCCAATTAATGATAGACATTTATCCAGCCCATCACGAAAGCCAAGCATCCGCCCCCTCCGCAACACGAACATCAATCCCCCCAGACTTCTCCACAAACCCTCCTTGGCATCAGACCTTCGGTGTGCTTTCATCCGTGATTCTACAAGTGATCAGCAACCATGCATGGCCACATGGTAACGTCGTATCCGAGGGCAGGAAGTCTTGTATATAATCTTGATCGATCGCCCTTCATGCCTCCCAAATCATATTTCTGTCCTTCACACCATGCGATCATTACATCTTTTAGTATCCTCGGCTCTGGCATTGCTGGCCACTGCTGCCGAGAACACCACTTGCTCGTCTGATTTAGAAGCCTTGACTGTAGTCAATATTGATGATGTTCGTGGCAACTTACACCTTCCACCTGCGGCCAAGAGCGGTCTCAATGTCACCTGGAGCAGCAGCAATGAGCCCGTCGTGTCAAACGATGGCATCGTCAGCCGACAGAACGCTACTACTCAGGTTGGCCTCACAGCGACCATAAATTGTAACGGAAAGCCAGCCAGTCGCCAATTCTCTGCTTCGGTTCGTCAAGCAGCAAAGATTGGTGCATTCGAGGGCTACGCATTCGCGTTCTTCACAAATAATACTCGATCAGGCGAGAACATCTATTTCGCAGCCAGTAACGGCAACAATGCTTTGTCATGGAAAGAACTCAACGGTGCACAACCTGTTCTGAAGTCGACCTTTGGTACCACTGGGCTCCGCGATCCTTTCATCATCCGCTCTCACGAGGGTGATACTTTCTACATTGTCGCGACCGATCTCTCCATCGGTTCCGGAACTTCCTGGGGTGACTCAGTCAAGTTTGGAAGTCGCTACCTGGAAGTCTGGGAATCTCACGACCTCAAGACTTGGTCAGAGCAACGTCATGTCTTGGTCTCTCCTGCTGAAGCGGGTAACACTTGGGCTCCTGAGGCATATTATGATGAAGGTATCGGTGCTTATGTCGTCTTCTGGGCTTCTTCTCTCTACAACTCAACTGATGTGGATCGTACGGGAGCGACTTATCACCGCATGCTCTATGCCACAACCAGAGACTTTGTGACTTTTAGCGAGCCCCAAATCTGGCAAGATGCCGGCATGTCACGTATCGACTCTACGGTTTTGAAAGAGGGCGATACCTACTACCGTTTCACCAAGGACGAAGGTGCTGGTGAAACTGGATGCACCGACATCATCCAAGAGAAGTCCACTTCGTTGAGAGCTACATTGGACTCTTGGACTACTGTCGCTACTTGCATCGGTAAAAAGGCCGGTACTGCAAATGTCGAAGGTCCTACAGCTTTCAAGTCCAACCCGGGAGATGTGAACGGTGACAACTTCTACCTATTCGTCGACGAGTTCACCGGTCGTGGATACATTCCTCTTTCGACCAAGAACATCGCCAGCCCCAAATGGACAGTACCCGCATCTTACAAGCTCCCTCCTAGCCCGAGACATGGAACTGTTCTACCTATCACTGCTGCCGAATTGGCTAGCCTCAACGCAGGCACTGCCAATACTACACTACCCACAGCACCCACAGCTGGAGGCTCGCCAGTACTCAAAGGCTACTTCGCTGACCCCAACATCGCTGTCTTCAACCAGACTTATTACATCTACGCCACCACAGACGGCTTCCCCGGATGGGGAGGTCAATTCTTCTATGCCTGGAGCTCGCCCGACCTCGTGAACTGGACACGTAGCGCAGAGCCCTTCCTCACCCTGAACGGCACCAACGGGAACGTACCATGGGCAACGGGTAACGCATGGGCTCCCACCATCGCCGAAAAAAATGGAAAATACTACTTCTACTTCAGTGGTCAGAACCCTACATACGACAGAAAAACCATCGGTGTCGCCATCGCAGATTCCCCTACTGGTCCATTCACCGCTGAGCCCACCGCCATGATCCTGAACAACGAGCGCCTTACCACTGGCCAAGCCATCGATGCTGATGCCTTCCTCGACCCTGTGAGCGGAAAGTGGTATCTCCTTTGGGGCAACAGCTACCCCCTTCTCGCAGAATTAGCCGACAACATGACCTCGATAAAATGGGACACCGCACAAAACATCACCGGCCTCGTTGACTTCCGCGAAGGCCTGTTCCTCGTACACCGCAAAGGCCTTTACCACCTCACCTACTCCATCGACGACACTGGCTCCGAAAACTACCGTGTCGGCTATGCCACTTCCACCTCCATCACTGGAAACTGGACTTATCATGGTGTTGTGCTGCAGAAGGATGTTAGTCAGGGGATCTTGGCTACGGGACATGACTCCATGATCAATGTGCCCGGAACGGATGAGTGGTATATTGCTTACCACCGTTTCGCGATCCCTGACGGTGATGGCACGCATAGGGAGACGACTATCGATAAGGTTACTTTTGATGAGGAGACGGAATTGATGAATGTGGTTGTGCCTACATTGAGTAGTGTTGAGCCTTTTCCTGTGTCTGCTAATTGAGATGCAGCAGCTTTTGATGTCTGATCTGTAGTTTTGAAATTTTGGTAAAAAATGACATTTTACTGTCCGTGAGTGTTCTTTGTCGCTCCTGCCGTCTATGAACCACTGTGTACTATCAATTTTGTGTTTGACAATGCCTAGCTACCATCAGAACCTCCCTGATGGGTCACAAAGGCTATGGAGACGCTTTTCGACATCAACAGACATACAAGAGATGGATATGGGCAGAATCCAACGACCCAACTCTTCTTCCAGAACGTAGAGATGAACCGTGTTGTCACCAACCAGCTGTTCTCTGTTGCCCCATCTTTACATCATTATCGATTCACAGATGCACGTGGAAGGGTAAAACATGTTGTAAAAGTTCGAAAAGTCACACGTGATATGGTCGTAGCTTTCAAGCTGTAAGAGGTTGCACTTTGCAAACTCAGGTTCACGGTCATATTAGCATGCAGATATCGCTAGAAACATGGTTCGTGGAACCACCCCCAAGATGATCGGTCACGCAACACTAAACGCCCCTTTCTTGACACCCGTTCACATGTTGTATAATTCTACTTGCACTCACAAAGTCACCAGGCAAACAAACAGCAGGAAAAAAGAAACCAAATCATACAACTACAAAGAAAAGCTCAACGCGATGTCCACACCCAGCCAGAAAGGACGACACCGAAAAGTCTTCTCTGGAAAAGGCTAGACATGTCTCAGACAGCCGAAACTCCTGAGCAATGATCTCGCAGTCGTTCGATACCCTAGTACCTGGAGATGGCATACCAGTGTGGATAGATGCCGCTTGTTATGAAGAACAAGATATGAATTGGAAGCCAAGAGAATCTATCATTTGAACCCAATGAAACAAGACCCAAAAAGCAATTACGATCGATCCCAATCGCCTTATTCAAAAGAAGCAAAAAGCCACTCCCAAAAGGAAGGTCTCTGATTGCGAAAATTGCCGCCACGATTCTTGCCATGGAGAAGGGCAAATGTGGCTGTCTCTCCTCAGTAGAGCCACGGACAGACACAGCAATGACATGTGTTGCCAGTGATGATTAAAAAAAAAGGTTGGTTAGGGAGCAGAGGAGGGGTGTTTTATTGTTGGAGGGAAGGAGGGATCGATTACTAAGCGCGCTGACTGAGCGATGCTTGGCCTTGGTCGACAGGAAGGTGGTTTCGGGGGACGTGGTTGGTCGGTTTGGAGGCAGCGACGATGTCATGGACGGTTAGCTCGTGTGAGCGATGAAGAAGATGAATTGAGGGGAGAAGGGCAGTCTGATACGTGGGACGAGGTGTCGATGTCTTTGATGTAGTACATCTGGTAGAGGATCCTTCGTTGTCGCTGATGTCGTAGAGAAGCAACTCGATGCTCTCACATAGCACGTCTTCTTCCCTACCTTGACGATAACAAGACTGTTTGAGAAGAAGACATGGATAATATCTTGACCACTCCATTGATATGCAGATGTCCTTTATCAAGTAGAGACCTCTCGTTTTAGTATATCCATTTAGGGTTAAAAGTCTTATGTGTATCCTACGAGACCCTCTGCAACGTGTTTAGATCACGCACACCTCGTTGACCACCAACTGCACCCTTGAAAAAGCACACGCTGATCTACGAAAGACAGACAAAGCACTAGGAGCAGACTCCAATCACAGAAAGAAGCGCTGTCACAGATCGTCAATTGATATGCTCATCGAGACATTGGACTGCTCATGCACCACTATCGAACGCCCATGACCACTAGGGTAGATAGACACGCGCATCACGTTCCTTTACCGCGTTCAGTATTGTCCTATCTCGTGGCAATCGAAAACACCTTGACGGATACCAACATGGATCGATAGTTCAATCGATCGTGCCAGGAAGGTCTTGCGATCCGAGTTCAAGACCACAGGTCAGAGCAACCAATTGAGCTCTGAATTGACACATCTCTGTACACACGAGTTGGAGATGCTCCATCAGAATGCAAGATAACAATCAGAATCAAGGAGCTCTCCAGTGAGACCTTCTGGCAGAACGACTCTCAGTGGAGACAGCTTTGTTACCGAGAAGTATCTTGCATTCTGAGATCCATGTTTAATCGCTCGCATGGCAGTAGGAGTGCTGTGTCAATCCAAGGAACGACGTTGGTAGTGATTATTTAACCGAAGCCGTTGCTAGGCTAGAGAAAATGTGGGGTGCGATATGTGTTCAAAAGCAACGAAGGATGAGAAAGGTCTTACCTACAACCGTCATATAATCATACTGCTAACCAAGAATCAGATTAGCATTGAATCATGCAGCTTGGCAGCGGATAGAGATGGCTCGGCCAATCTCTCGAAATGACCCTTCGGTACCTTCTTGACTTCTTCGCACACCAGTCACACATTGACTCTTTTCTGTATCTACCGCAGTCCACTGATACTCTCCTGTCCTCCAACATGAATTCTTTCACAGGTTCTACACCAAAACTACCTACTCTTTTGGCCGGCTTCAATCGCGAAGAAGAAGCAAATATCACAGTCCACTGTCATGATCGTACCTTCAAGAGCATCGATGTCCTCGATGACTCCAACGGCCAGACTCTTTTCACGGTCAGCAGCAAGGGTGCATCATCCCTCAGCTGGCGAAGAGCGATTTCCGATGGAAGCGGTCGTAAGCTTTTCGAGCTTCGCCATATGGGTTATGCCATGAAGAACGACTGGGCTGTTGAGGACGTAGAGGGAAAAAGGATCTGCTCACTGAAGCATGTTAACGGCATAATGGCGCAAAATAGGTCCAACCTGGATGCCGTGATACATGGCGAGTCTGCGGCGGATGACATCGGAAATACGATTGAGATTCGTCCGAGAGACAGAGGCGCACTATCTACAGTCGTCCAGTATCAGGGTATTGAGCTTGCCACGATCATGAATACTGAGGCCAACGACGTTACTTCGCTTGAGAAGAAAGGTCTTGATCGGACTGTCTGGAAAGCACGTATCAACACAGGAGTCGACGTCAGTCTCGTAAGTCAAATCTTATCGGATACATTGGATCGTCATGTCGACGGAGCTGTGTTATCGCCGGATGGTTGCTGACAGTAGTCAATAGATATTGGTTGCTGTTTTGTGTCTTGCTGAGATGGAACATGTCTGGAGACAGTGATTGGGAGTCGCAAGACAACAAGTTTATAGTCCAGAAGAATGTAGACCATCCTCCGGAACATATTGCAAAATCGATTCCAGGCATAACAGATGTGTGATGTGAGTAGACGAAGATGGATTCTGGGTTGATGGATTCAAATGCTTAGTCATGCGACTTTTGGCCAGTCGGGAAAGACGTTTTGACACGGCGTCTCGAACAATTTCCCCGAGGGGCTCCTGCCACTTTCGGGCTGACAACATTGGACTCCTTACTATTGCATAAGTCCGTTCCTTCTTGCGGTGATCTCAAACGTCTTCTGAACCTGATATCAACCAAATACTGGAGAATTGGCAGCTATCTTCCAAGGTGTAGGTCTCATCCATTGAATGTTGATTGTTTGCACGCAGCAACACGACAAGTCCAGAGCAAGCATTTTCTGCCGACTCTTCTTATCAAGCACCTAGTGTGTTTACATCTAGCTCTTTCAAGCAGAATGTTGTCTTTATGGTCGTCATGGTTTGTTGTGCCCTGAAGTTTCACCGCTCGAAATTAATATGCGGGCTTGATCGGGAGGCCTTAGGCCTATGAACGGGCCTCTCACCGCACATCCACCAGGAGCTTTGATACACCGCCACAGGCCATTTTTCGCGAGGCCATTGGTTATATTAAACACCATTAAGCTCTCTTTGTTGGGTTGTTCTATACAACACTGACTTTACTGGTTCTTTATCTTCTGTCTCGTAGAAGATCTCAGCTTTTCTTCAGCGCCGTCAACAAGAATCACTAAACCAATACTCAAGCACATCAACATCAACATGGGCAAATTCAGCTTGCGTCCCTCGATGGGCAGTCGTCCCTCTTCCGGAGTCTTTGAGAAGTCCAGTCGTCCTTCGTCTGGAGTCTTCTCGTCTTCCAGCCGACCCTCATCTGGTGTTCTCGACATCGCAGAAATTCCCAGATCGGATGCATCCGAGGCAAGCAGTCGCGAACTGGCCGACCTCGCTCAAGATCTCAAGGTGCGCTTGTAATTGATACTCCAATTGTGCGCAGAAGTACTAACACAACCGCAGGCACTCGCAGACCAAGCCGAACAACACAAGCAGCACAACCTCGACAACTTCGTCCAGATCCTCAGCCACCTCAATGGCCTTCCTGCCATGCTCGAGCACCTTGGCCAGATCCCCGACGCCGTTAGCCTAAACCAAACCATTGGCCAGCAATCACAACAGATCGCCGACCTCGAGGCTCGTCTCGCTGCATCAGAAGCCGCCCACAAGGAAGAAGCCACGGCTCACACTACCACAAAGGACGAACTCTCGCACTACAAGGCCAATGTCGAATCAAAGGATGAGCGTATTCACCACCTCAAGTCCCTCCTCACAAACATCGACCAGGACGTCAAGGATGCGCGTCTCGCTCTTGAGACCAAGGACCTTGAGCTCTCTACCCTGAAGACCGAGGTGTCCAAGCTTAACTCGCTTGTCGCCTTCCAGGACCAGGAACACGCCCAGCTCAGCGACTCCATCACAGCCAAGGAGGACGAGATCAAGCAACTCCACGAAGGCCTTGCTGGCAACGACGCCGAGCTCGCACACACTAAGACTGTTCTTGCTCAGCTGGACGCTCAGATAGAGTCTAAGAACCAGGAGCTGCATTCGCTACGCACTGCCAATGAGTTGACCTTTCGTCAATTGCTCGAGTCTCAGACTGCTAGCATGGAACAGCTCTTCCAACAGCAGACCCACACCACCGATGCTTTGACTCAGCAGATTGTTGAGCTGAAGCAGCAAGTCCGCCTTCAGCAACATCTCGAGGTCAACACTCCTCCCGCTTCCGCTCCTGTCAGCCCTGCCGTCTCCATGGCAAGCAATGCGTGGGGTATGCCTGGTCTCGGCATGTTTGGCGGCAAGAAGCCCAAGATGCACAAGCGCTCTCAAAGCCAGATTGTCATCAAGGCTCCCCACAAGTTTGATGTGCCCGTCCCTACCATGCTCTAAGCCTTGACTTGAGTACTTACACGCCCTTTTTCGTATCCTCTCTGATGATCTCTGCGTTTGCTTTCGCTTCTCTTCTTGTCTATGCCCTTTTTGCTGCTTTCTCTTTCTTTCTTTTTGCAAAAAAGCTTTACTGTACATGCCCTTCGACGAACCTTTAATGCTAAACGAGAAACACGATTGATTGTATATATTTTGTATCACATTGCACTTGCTATTTTGAATTTTGCCTGCTTCCTTCTTTTTCCTTCTCATCTTCCAGCTTGCTGGCTATTCCATCTCCACCCCATCAAGAAGTAGAAACAAGTTTGATCTTGCTGCATTGTCCACGGAGAGCTCAATTTGAGAAGGCTTTCCACAGATAAATTGACGACATCAAAAACCTTCTTGCATTTTGACAAAGGCGCAATCGGCACGCAATTGCGAAAGAGAGCACAACAATTATCTGCCAGCCACCAATATCCACCGCCAACCGTCATTTTACAGAGCTCGCTTTCACTCATCTCAAAAGCCACTTCACCTTCCAAAACGTTCTCTAGGCTTTCACAACTCTGCGATTGACACATATGACTCTCACAACGATTAGCTTACTTAAAGCCTTTGATCGCACTCGTCGATCTTGATATCAATCGACATCCCCTCCTCAGACGAGGCTTGGGCAAATTTGCTGGTCTACCGCATCGCCAGAATCTGGACAATCGACCGTCTAATTGTCGGGTCTTTGATGCGTGACATGTACGCCTCACTAGATACGGAGATGGCGTCAGTAACCGTACGACAATGAGGTGTCATCTCAAGGTACAGCGAGGCTACTTTGGTACCACTGTTGCAGTGGTGCGAGGCGAGAACAGGTTGCTACGGAGCGAGGAGAGAGACGGGAGAGATGAGAGGGGGTGTCTCGTTTACGGCTGTGCTGTGACTTGCAGGATTATGACCCTGATATCTACCCCTGATTCTGCACTCCAAAAGCAGGTCGTCTATAAGGGAGGTCGTGTCGATCGTTCTCCTATACCGCTCGACTAGCTCGCCACTACTTCTGCATTCACGCAATATGCTAAGCGTACATCACATCATTGACGAGATGACCTTGGGGAGCACAGGTCGTCCGGACCTTGTTAGAGACTACAGGATCTCTACTTGCAAGCCGACATTTTCTGAGTCGGCAAGGATATCAAAGCTCACGACGGCGCGCGTGGCTCCAGCAGTCTGGACAGTTTGCGAAGCAGGATAATTCACAAATACTAGTGACAGGTAAAGCAATCTGGGATCAGGATTGAGTGGGTGAACCTAACTCTGATGGAGAGGTGGTGTTTGTATACTGGTGCTGACTGAAGAGACTAGAGTACTTTCCTTGCTCTGCTGGCGAGATATTTGATATCACCGTTCATGAGATACACCCCAGTCTTTCCGAATCTCCAAAATGATGAGATTAGCGTTTCTCATGATCGTAGGCCTTCTTGATCTCGCTTTCAAGACCTTCCAGGTACCCATCAACCTCCTTTCTGACGCTCTTCATCATCTCCCTCTGGTACAGGACACCACGAAGCTGCTCAACGGCATAAATGAAAGCCTGTTTGTGTCCTTCGAAGGAACCTTGCTCTGGCTTGCTCTTGCTGTCGACGGAGTTGGCGGGCGTGGCGATGGTGTTCTCAGCTTCAGCGGAGGAGGGCTCTTGCTTGATCTTCGGCGAGACAGGACGAAGGGGAGCAGAAACAGCTCTGAGTCTACCTGTCTCGTGCTTGACCTCCGCCTTTGCGGCCTTTCCACGTTGGCGTCGAACCTGAAGACGCTGCTTCTCCTCATGCTCACGACGCTGACGGTTGTAGACAGAGACCATCTAGATAAGGTCGGGTTCGTGCTCGGCGGGTACCAGACGGCCTGTTGCGTTGTCGTGGCTCCAGATTGTGGTGTTGTTGTAGGTACCTTGCATTGCGTTCATCCAGGTGAGGAGGTACTGTTTGACTGCGTCAGGGAGGAAGTTACTGGATGATTAGGGGATTGGGACTTACGTGTGGCTTTGTGAGTCTAGCTCCGGAGGGTCTAGATGGCTGAGACATCGTGATTAACGCTCGCGTGTGCAAGGATGTTTGATGTTGGAAGGAGAAAGAGAGAGATGGAAAACAAACCAAGGGTTGTCGATTCCTGAACAGTCGCCGAGAGAACGAAACGGCGATAGCTATTCGAACAGAAGCGACACTTGCGACGGTCGAGCACCGAAGACTTGAGACAACAAGCTCTTGATAGCTAATCTTAGTATGGGCTCGATGATACGTCTCCAGGTCAGAAGAAAGATCTTCGCCCATTCTAGCTCCCCTTCATGTTAGGTCGTCGAGTAGAGGCATGGTTTTGTGTAGGATGGTAGAGTGGACCAAGTAACACCTAGACAGAGAGGCAAAGACGCACAGAGAGAACACAGAGAACGTAGAGGGGGAACAACTTTGATATAGAGAAAAGAAAAGGCACAGAAGGAGAACAGATGGAAAGTTCCTCTCCAAAGCACTTGCAGGAACATGACAGAAAACACCAAGTGCTAGGTAGAACAACAAAAGTGCTTGGAGAGACTTCCGGAAGCAACAGTATTATTGCTCTGACGCCTTCCGGAACTCCAAGGCTCCTCAGCTTGACGCTGGATAAGCCATCTCTTCCTCAATCCAACTTGACTTTCTGCTCATCATCACACGGATTCTCTTCTAATATCAGCAAAGATGTCAGATCAAGGCAATCAACAGGTAAGACTGGTGTCAAGCTGTCATCAGAAAATATCACGCTAACTCTCGAGCAGATTAACGGTCGCGAACCGGTTCGCCCTCCAATCGATCCGCTTGATCACGTAAGTTTCTACTCGTTATCCAGAACAGTCGAAGCTGTCTACAATTACATGATCAAGTGGTTGGATCTAGTAGAAGCAACCAAACCAACCATGACCAAACTCACTGAGATAGGCAAAGCAGGCTTACTGACAATAACGTAGTTGCCCAGCGATAACCCGACCATGAACAACCAAGCTCCGGTCCAGGGTAACATCGACACAGCTGAAGTTCAACGCAACAACGACGATGATGTCGTGCAACAAGTTCCCCCCATGGCTCGTCTGGTATGTATAGCTTTCACCCATTGCACGTGAGATTATCTAACATCAAGTAGGATCAAGATGTGGTGTCGGAACAGAACCAAGCACAGTCGGGTCCGGTGAGTGTTTCGTCTTTTCTGATGCAAAGCGAGCTCTCGATTGAGTTGAAGGAGTTGAATACCTCGAGAATCTCTGGGAGCTTCCCGCGTATCATGAGCAAAACAAGCTAACAGATTCTGACCTTGAAATAGGGCTATGATGGAACCACCACCCCATACAGCAATCAAGATTGGTCTCAAAGCGATAATGCCAGCAATGGACTTGATGACGACTCCGATAATCAGCTCGTGATTCGGCAGCCTGATGGATCTATGGTGGTACGTCCGAAATTGGTACTAGATGTATCTCTTGTTCACATTCAGAACTGATATGAGATAGGACGAGTATTCGGCCAGCGAAGGTCATCAGACCCAGTCAGCTGATGTGAGTACTTCCACTGCGCCCCTCCCGTGCAAGATGTGCTATCGCTCAGAGCGGTCACAGCTCTCGAGGACATCTATGGAGCCTCGATACATAATATGGAACCAAAGCTGAATAGTATCAGGTTAACGACGGCTACCCGCTCAACGAAGACTTCCAAACCACGAGCAACTTCCGGGCTAACGACTTGCATGATATCAACTACACCCATGGATTCTCTGGTGCTCAAACCCCCCTAAGCTATCCTGTGAGTCTTCCTTCTTGTAGTCGTTCGTCTCCAGGGATAATCTCCTAGGGCTGTGACTGCAGGCAATTCCATTCGCCAGACTGACAAACATGTGCAGCAGTCTGAGAGCCAGAATCGTCTGCATGCCTCGCTAGGACCGCCTCAGCAAACTACGCCAAACACCTCTTACGGCATGCAACCCCCTGCTTCCGTAAGCCCCCTGTGTTCTACCTCTTATCTGAATGACAAATACTGATACAAAAGAGACTTAGATGCACAACCCAGGCCTCCAAGGCTCATGGTACGGTACTTCAAGTTACAACAACACACCCATGGCTCCACCTCCTGTTCCTCAGGGTCCCAACCACAATGACTATATGGCCTCCATGGCTGACTTCAATGCTGGTGTAAACAATCGATTCGTCGATCCCTTCGGATCTTTCAACCAGCGACCTCAGTATGTCCAGCAAGCCCTGCATGTTCAGCAACCTCACTATGTCCAGCAACATCGGTATCTCCAATACCCTCAGCAACCCCAGCAACCTCAGTATGGCATGGTGGGCCACAATGCACAGATGGTCTACCGTCCCCAGCAGAGCACTCTGAACCACGCCAACGCATCTCCAGCTCAGATGAGTCGGACCACCACTACCCAAGTCGCGACTACCCAGACGGCTGCTGCCGAAAGCGTACAGAAGACCCCGAGAGCCCGAAAAAGCAGTAAGACAGCTCCAACTTCCAGAAGCAGCCAGAAGACTGCCACTACGATTACAGGCAACAACAAAAAGACTCCTTTGAAGAGAGGCAAGAATCAGGAGACTCCTTCAGACATGGGCAGCAGCGGCAAGCGCAAGCGGGACCCCAACTCTGGCGCAACTGGTTCTGATGATACGGATGAGGAGCCAGTCGACCTTACACGAGAAGAGGAAGACCAGGCACTCAAGGATGCCAAGGAAAAGAAGAAGCAGGCATCTGCCAAAAAGGCAGCAGAAACAAAGGCAAGAGTCAAAAGGCAAGAGGAGGAGAGCATGCAGAAGCTCGAAGCTCAGAGGCTCGCCATAGCGGAACAGCGCAACATGCTGGAGAGGATGCAATCTGCTCAAGAAGTGCAGGCAGAGGTGGGAATGAGACGGTTCGGGGCCGATCCTGACTTCCAAACATGGTTGAATGATGTGCTTAGGCCCGTGAGAGACTCAGTTCCTGTCGCAATTCAGGCACCCGTCCAGGCCAATGCCGACGTCGAAGCAGATCTTCTGATGCGCCTCAGACAAATCAGAAAACGTAACAACAGGAAGGAAGACCAGGAGTGATGGCCACAACAGTAAGATCTTATCTTAGAAAGGACCATTGCTTTTCTTCATGACACAGAGGAGAGGAATCATGCGCCAGAGGGACGAAAGGGCTAAAGATAGCAGTTACAAAAAGGTCACTCTTTACGACCCCAAATGAACACTCGTAACCATTCCAGTTCTTTCCTTTGGTTGGACTTTGCACAAAAACTGTGCTGTTTGATGCCCGCATCGTGACTCGTGAGTACCCGCTGACAGCGACAAAGCCTACTCAGACCATGTTCACACATCACACAGTAGATTTCTATGAAATGGAACCTTCAGGATCCCAGACAACAAGCATGTTCTGCACAAGCATGCCGAACGAATGTTTGGTCTGGCCTCTCTGGTATTCAACGTCAATTCTCGCCATATTCGTACTCCGCTAGAGCCCTGTCAGGGTGCTCTCACACACTAAGGACCAGAACTTGATGGAAGGCGCATCTTCCAGGCCTTCGACGAAACCTCCATCGCGCTTACAGATTAAATCATTTCCCCTCCACAATAACAACTACAACTCAAACATCCGCTGTTATGGAAACTGACGAGCTCTCTGGAAAGCTCTCTGCCGACGAGCCATCTACAGTCAAGACGTCTGCCGAACACGACATCTCCAGCATGTCCGATGCTGAGTACATCGCCTGTACACGCCAAGACTTCCAGGTACATCCACTTTCCACAATACAGTGAGCACACATTGATCATCACGCAGAAGTACTACGAGGCATACGAGAAGCTGCACCCGAAGAACCTTGTGTGGGTCGCCGAGCTCAGGGTCGAGGCGCAGGAGAGACGTGAGATTTTTATCACCGAAGCTCCTGTCAGCAACGTCAATGTGGTCGAGTTCTCCAAATGGTTCGATCGCTTCGTTGGGACCTACCACAAGCTGGAAATTGCCCTTGAGGTGGAGCATGCTACAAGATTGGCTCGTCTGGAGGAGAAGCTCGCCTACTGCATCGGGGAGATGCAACAGCACAAAGAGTGATTGATACGGATGGCAACAGGCTTTTTTGGGAATGGACATGAGAAGATTGGGAGAACTCCAGTCGCAGCTGCCTTCCAGGTGGCATGAGCAGCCGATCGATGCGATGCGCGCATTTGAATATGCGTTCCAGAAATCCTCAAAATCACCAAAGATCTTGCACAAGCAGTGTAAATGAAGCTCCATTCACTAAAGAGTGATAGTAAACACGGAACAAATCATAGAACAACGTCTTCCGCACTCGTAGACCAACCTTCTTCCCTTCCACAACGACAAATACAATACAACACCACCTTCCATCATGGAAACCAACGAGATGCTCACAAAGCTCTCTTCCACAGACCCCTTCGTATACGCCATGTCGACTGAGGAGCTTCTCACCCTCTTCAAGTCCTCTAAAATGTCCAAGACTGTGTTCATCTACTGGATGCGTCAGGAGTTCGAGGTATGTTTACGCTACGAAAGGGAAACTACAAATCACTACCAGACATCCAGAAAAACTACCAGAGTGCCGAAGAAAGAGTCCAGCGCGCACTTGCAAACTTTCCCGGGACCAAAACCTTACTCTTGCGCATTTCTGGAATCATCACTGAGAATGAGGGGGCCGATGAGATCATTGCAAGGCTCTCGGAACACACCGACAAGCTGGAAGCTCGCGTTATGAAGAAGTACGCTGAGAACCTCGCTGAATTGAACGAAGAGATCGCCGGCTACGTCGAGCAAATCAACAAGATCCAAGATTAATAGAGCTGCATCAGTCGGACATGGATGGCTTGAAAAACGTTGGGCAAGGAGAAAGAAGATTCTACGACGATTGGATTTGGCCTAGGACAGACAACATTGAGCCGAAACGGAAATGGAAAGGAAAGACTCCACTGATGGGCCACGACTGCTTAATAGATACGACAAACAGCCAATCAATGCAAAACATGCTTCTTCTTAAACCACTCTCCTAGAAACTTCCAAGATCACCAAAGCACAAGTCCTCAGAGCTCACATGTGAAGTGCACAGATCATATTGCCAAAGTCTGTGCAACGCCACATGTGACAGATAAACACAGAGGATTGTAACGTCCACAACTGTAGATACATAGGTCTCTAGAAACTTACATATCACACAGCAGAATAAGCTGCACAATACAAATTAGCGATCTGCCCTACAACCTTTCGGCATTGGCCATCATAGCTCACCTCGTTCGCACTCTGCTTGAGTCTGTACCCAGCTGCGATGTCGACAACTACATAGACAGTGGCCACGAAGTAGGATTTATCAGCCACTCGAGAAGACCGAGCACTGACAACCTCAAGGATTCATGCATCGGCTGCACGAGCATTGATTTTCGATAGCATAGATTATCACAGGTCCACCAGTTTTTCACCCGGTGGTGGGGTGGTGTGAGGGAACGGCTGCTGTGTTCCAATCTGTGTTACTCAGTCGCTACTAAGCATTACCTTACAGACGTTGGTTCGAATCCTGCACCGGGCAAATCTTCTTTTTCTTTTTGCACTTTTCTCCCCATCGCCTAAGTCTCCATCCACATTTGCCTTTTGTTATCAAGCAGTTGCAGAGCATGCGGAGATATGTACCAGCATTTCTCGAGGCAGTACAAGAAGTTGGTGGACTGGACGCCATACATTACGCGAGAGTCTGAGACCCCACAGGTCCGAACTCGACCTTCGTGAATCAATCAGGCACCTATTTCAGGAAATCCAGCGATATCGCTAAGTCAGACGTGGATGAGCTATTGAGACGGGAAACTGAAATGATAGAAGGAAGCATTGATGACGGAGTCTGATGTTGAATTGACCCCTGAATCAATTCATGCTTCGATTACTCGGCGGGTGAGTGGGTACTGTCTCTTTCAGCCACCCAAAACGTTCTCCATATCCTGGATCACCATAAAACCCACAAAAACACCTCCACAATCTGGATAAAGCTAGACAACGGTTCCTACAAGGGTTGAATATCACGATGCAAAGGAATGTCACACTGCTAGAGAGAGAATCCTGGGCAGTGACCGCGGCGAGCCTCTCGAGTTCGCCTCCTGAGATCGGTGGATTGAGGAGCAACTCGAGCCCGCCAACCAACTCTATCTCAAGTACAACGAGTCCCTGCTTCGCATGCAGCATTTCAGCACACTCATGAAAAGCGTCAACAAGGACAGAGTACGCCGCGAACGAAAAGAGAGGAAACGCAAGATTAAACTCAGAGTCCAGAAGGCTCAACTCACGAAAGTTAAGAATGGAAACAAGAAACAGCGCATGGTCGCCAAACATCTGGAGCTTCTGGACGATGCTATCGAGACTACCGAGATTCATGTCACCAGTCAATCATTCCGCAACCACATCAAATCGAAGATCAGGCTTGCTCGTAACTTCTTCGCCATCTTCATGAGCCCTCGTCGGGGTTCCCAGGTAGCTTCTATGCCTGAAGACTCGTAGGCTCAAGCTGAAAGTCCTGGTTTCATCGACGATGAAGTGGAGGAAGAGGAGGTCAGCGAGAGTACCAACAGCGAGGAAGACAGATACAAAGGTCCATGACTTAGATATGGATGACTATGACTTTTGAGGGGACAAACACACTCTATCCTCGCGGTGGCGAGTTGTTATCCCATGCTGTCAGATCTTGTAGCAAGAACGGAATGGAGGAAATGGAAAGGCTTGCGCTTTAGGTATCACGAACAGACAATTAGTTAGTGCGTACTTCTAGGTATCACATGCTTGGTCCTTGAATCATGTCTTGATACTAACTCGATAATGAACAAGACGTCTTGTGGAAATACCTAATGCAAAGTGAAGTAAGCGAAAGCACCAATTTCGATTCGGAATTCACTGGACAACTTCGGCTGGAAGGCGTTGCTTCGTTGTTTGCTCCTTCCGCCTTCGACTTGTTGTGCGCGTCAACACGTCCGAAAAAGGAACACTTCTCAAGCGTGAGTAGGCCACAAATGATCATGTTTGATTAGGCTAATTTGTATCAGATCAAACAATCCTACTTCTCACAGCCAGCGTGAAGCAGTCAATAATGGAAGAACACAACGAAACTAAGAATGGCGCCGGTGTGCCAGAGGTTGACAAAGACAACGACAAAGGCCACAGCAACAACGTCAACAATGTCAACAAGACCAACGATGTCCCTGACATGTACCTCCCCGCCGCCTCCATCTTCAACATCCTCCACAACGCAATCGGCGACGGCCAAGAAACCATCAAACTCGAAAGAAAATACCTCAGCGGCAAACCCAAGTTCACCGACCGCATCCTCATCGACGAAGAAGACGTCAAGTTGATGGAGGAATGGTCTGACAAGTATGAGGTCACTTCTACCAAGACCAAGCATCTCCACAAGGTTCTGGCATCGCTGGAGAGAAAGAAGGTCGACCAGGGCTATCACCAGAGAATGGTTGAGTGGATGTTCGATGCTCTTGACAAGCTCATGGCTGGTGGTGAGGATGGATTTGATGGTGGTGAGAAGGAGTACAAGATGTGCATCGAGAAGCTCGCTGTCTTGACTCTTGAGCTTGCTAGATGTGATCTCGCATCCGAGGACGATGGCGGCAAGAAGAAGTCGGCTTGAGTGAGACCCACAGAGACCATTAGACCGGTGACTGCGGTCTGCCGCACAAACTCGAGGCAAAGGAACAAAGGATGTACAAGGCGTGCTTAGTTGTCCTTCGCTTTCGCTTTGTATCCATTACAGTTCCACTCCTCCCGCTCCAGCATTTCGTCTGACGCGATTCATCAAGACCATCAGAACAGTCATGACAAGACTGTCGGTTGCAATGAGGTTGGTGGGTGAGATGACGGAGAGTTATACATTCTCAATTGAATTCAACACCTTTTCTTCTCCACGATCCTTCCACGAACCATTAGCCCGAATGTGTGATTCTATGTATTCCATTTACCGCTGATTCGCCCCAGGCCACTCAGAAGGCTATCCTTCTTCAACATCAGCTCTTTAGTCTTGACAGACGGCTGTAGTCTTCCGCCTTGAACGATCAAGTCTTCTGTATCCTGTGAACATGGAAGTGTATATATCATCTTGATGAACTGCGCATCTGCTCAGGCCGGATGGTTTTGCTCTTGTTCCCCCCTCTAGCAATGTTGAAATATCTCCCAAACGAGAGCCTTGCCAGTCGTCCTCCATTGAAAGCATCCCCCAGTGAAGGTGAGACTAGTGAACGAAAGTGCACAAAACTTGACGAAGGTGTCCTTCACTACGGCCTCAACATCACACTACCGCGTGCCGATTTGTTCATCACACAACATCTCGGCGTGAATCAAAACATCACGTCTCTCTCTTCTCTCGACGCTCACCCTTCGTCGTCAACAAAGCGCGGCGCTCGCAAAAAGATCCTCTTGATTCTCTCATCAATCCATGGCGGCCATGGCGACAGTATCATCAGACATGACTCTCGACCCCCAACCCAAGATCGATATGGATGCTCAAGATCAGCAAGCCATTGACCATCCATTCATGGATGCCTCTGATCTCCCCATGTTGTGGGCAGTAAGTCCATTACCCCCTTTCACCACAGAACCCTCCGTCTGACTCCACCAGCAGAGCCTTGAAGACGGCTCATACAACATCGTCGGCGCTCTCAACTCTTGCCAGTCCAGATTCGACAACCGCACCCTCTGGCAGCGCATCCCCTCCGACGGCACCTACGTCCACCGCAACCTCTCTCCCGTCGACTGCGCCGCCCTCCGCGCCACCGCCATCTCCAACACCACCGCAAACAACAAGACCTACCTCTCGCTCGACGACTACGAGAACGAAAAGACCATCGCCTTCGCCGCCTTGTACGGCTACAACTCTACCAAGTACAGCAGAGAGACCATGCAGGCTACTGCCAGACAGCAAGCTGCCAAGAGAGGAGCTGCAAGCAGAAAGGTCAATAAGGAAAAGAAGAAGGAGGAGCTCGTGGTTAATATGGTGCAGGAGCTGGCTTTCTTGAAGGAGTGGCAGGGTTTGAGGGATGAGGAGTGGAAGAGACGCTTTGACTGGATTATCGGCAGTGTACTTGAGGTTACTGGTGTCAAGCTGGCTCCCGGCTCCACCTGAGCAGAGGAAGGAGATGATGGTCGTTGGAAAGGAAGGTGAGGTGGGAGATGCTTGGCTGCGGCGAAGTTTCTCCGCTTGTGCGCCTACTTCCTTTCTTATCACCAAAAAGTAAGCTCGAGTCACCTTTCTCCGCACTAGACTTCAGAGAAAGTCATGGGCTGTGTATCATATAAGCTCTTCCGTGCGGCTGTCTTTCATATCAATTCCAATAGAGGAACTGTGACATCAACCAAATTCAACATTGAAGACACAAGGTGCAAAAAAAAAAAGATGTTCTCTTCGAGGGCTCGAACCCATGGGACCTCACAACAGTTTCAGAGCGGTACCTTCTCAGGTGTACGTGCTTGCCTGACTTCGCTTGGGTCGTAACAGTACGCCCCATCCGTCCGCTAACTCAATGTGCCCTAACCGATTGTGCTACAGAATCAGAAATGGAATGTAATTCCAAGTTTCCAGTTATAACGACATTAGCAGCATTATGATATTAACGTGTGACGCTCTTTCTCCAAACAACAGTCTTAATCGATGCAACTGCTTTCCACGATACAAAGAGAAGGAACTGCTTCCTCATGAGTAGAAGTTGGTCAAAGAACAGACAAGAAAGATCATGATATCACCAAAGGGAAAACAGTCGACATTGGAGGCCTTCAGAGAATTAAAGTTCTGCCTTTCACCATCTTCTCAAAGTCAACAACATCAGTCTTCACCCGGGTTTGCACCCACCTGCGTTACATAATGGACGCATTCAATACTTGGGTGCGCACGCGCATGGGATCTGTAAGTCATTCACCTTCCAGCTGATCTACGCGTCTAATAACCGTGACCAGCGCGGCTACAAAACCCTTCTGTTCGATACCTCCAATTTCGGCACAAATCACGTCGAAATGCTCAATGGTTGGCAGTCTTTTTGCAACGATACCACAGTCTGGCAGCGCACCCACTACGGTCACTACTACACCATCGAATGCGACGACCCAGATACTTGCAGACTGGCCCGCCAGGCAGCCGATGAACGCAATGCTAGGATGAACGGAGACGAGAAGCTTGGCGAGCACACTGATGCGCTTGCGGAGCTGATGCGATACAACAACGAGATGGACCTACGCAAAGAGGAGATGGAAAAGCTCAAGGAAGAAGCCGACAAGAATGCAGAGGACCTTGAGATCAAAAACGCCAGAAAAGAGGCTGCCCAAAAGGGCCTCACTACCAAGAGAAGGAACAAGGAGCGAAGAGACGAGCAGAAGCGCCTGACAGAACACATCTGTGCTGAGCTTGAGGCTCTCAAGGGCCAAGATGAACAGAAGAATGAACTTCTTGCTGGGCTTCAGAGAGATGTGCTTAGGGTCTATGTCCTGGGGTTGGACGTTCGAGCGTTGAAGGTCGTGGAAGAGAACAGCCAAATCCTCGATCTGATACGGTATGGGTTAGTGCGAACAGTTCCTCGCCCTACCACGCTCCTACCAACCTCCTTCCTCGCTACAGCCAAGAGCGGAAAATCACCAAACACCCATTCCTCTTCAATCCTCATCAAATTTCACCAGAAGTCAGACAACAAAAGGGAGAACACGTCTTGAGTTGAAGTTGAAGAACAAATAGAATGCAGCCAAGAGAAACGGAACCAATGATGACAAGTCAGTTCCCACGCACCAAGAATAGACCAAGAAATCAATCTCCCCACATACCAGTCATTTACATGGGGGCTTTTACCGGACGTGTGCTAAATTCTGTCACTTCTAGCCATCTCCCACAGCCATGCCCGGAGTTATTTGGACTGTGGAAATGCACAATATTTTCAACATCGGTCTGGTCGTCCATAGAGAGGTGCTGACTGTCACGCTCTCTATGGAGATAACCTCTGGAAATGCTAATCAGCTAGCTATCTCCGTACGCGTGACAGAGTTCAGCACACGGGGAGGTAGGTTTCTTTGAGTCCGAGTTGTTGTTGGCTCTGGCTGGAGGTAATGACTGTGGTCACCATATGACATCGTCCGCCGATCCCACCAAGCTTTCTTTCGCGTATAGCACAAAACGAAACATACGATTGAGAAATCCAATTTCACTTTGGTCTCACACCGCGCTGTCTCGCCTTCTGTACCTTGACCAACCTCGACCTTCCAAGATCGCCTGTATCAACTAAAGCGATAGTGAAGTGAACTCGCTGCCCCAATTCAGAACGCGCTTCCCAATCAGAGCAGACTCCCCACTCTACCTCACATCACTCTGCCGTCTTCCTCACGCAACCCCAAAGCCCACACCTCGAAACAATGAACACACCCGAACCAACGCCAATGAAGCCTCACTTCACCCGTCAGATTGAAGAAACCGATCTTACCAGCAGTCCTGAGCCCAGGCGCTCTCAAAAACATGTAAGTGAGCCTTTCACCTTCTCGAAGCCTAATACTGACCATCTGCAGCGTACTCACTTCGATTTGGAGCTCTATGTTCTGAACCATCAGCAGAGCCGCAAGAACAGCACCACAATCTGGCACCGTGATGCAGATGGTTCTTTTCGCGCTGAAGAGTATGAGGATCTTCTCACTTATCTTCGGACCCGCAGAGTCTATCTGCACAGCAATGATCATGTCGACTCTGAATCGTCCGAGGAGATGTGGAAGAGGTGGACGGAGAGAGGTAGTCATCCTGCGGTCGAAGCTTTCAAGCAGTACAACGGATCTTCACCCGAGATTTTCATGTTGAAGAATGTGACCAAGCATCTGCGCGACGGAGAGACAGCGCTGGAAGAGGCGCAGAATGACTTGAGTAGAGCTCAAAGAAACCTCGATCTCGCAATCCGACTCTTGACCATGAACGGCACCGAACATCTCCTAACCGACATCAAAGACATACTGAAAAGGCTGGCAGAACATCTCCACTCTTCTCAAAACATTCAGCAAAAATCAATCGAGAAGCTGGAGAATCTCGAAATCGCAGTCAAGTCACTTGTCAAAGCCAAGTCCGCCGCCGAAAAGTCCAAGAAGAGGAAGAGAAGAAACGACTTGAAGATGGCGGATACAGTCGAGTTCGTCAAGGAGTGTATGGACAAACACTGCCAGCTGATAGACACCATCCTCGGTTACGCAGACCCCTTGGTACAGCAGGGTACGGATCTCATGCAATCAGTCCTGTCCGAGGAATTTGACCTCTCAGTGGTGTCGGAATCAGAATCAGAAGCAGAGTCAGCGTCCGATGCAGAGCCAGAGGAAGACAAAGACTCGGAGAGCGACGAAGCCTACGAGGATGAACACGACCACAAGCGCCAAGAAAGATACTCCCAGACTCCAACAAGACAACAAATAAGAGACGACAAGAGACAGACAAGGCTTGTCTTGGGAAGAGTTGAAAAGAGCAGAAGAATTCTGACTAGAAGCAAGCGTGATCGAAGCGTCAGTCCAGACTACGAGCCAGAGTCAGAAGTCGAACGCACAACTCTGGTTCGCAGAAACCCAAAGAGAAAGGCCAGGGGACTATGTGGCTACATATAAGCTATGAGATGTGCTCGAACTTGTTGATGAGACGAAGCAAACACGATGTGGTCGATGGAACGGGAGAGCTGTATGTTTTGGCGCATGAGAACCAGAAGAGCGTGTACTGGAAGTAACAGAAACTGGGCTTTGTCCTTGAAGAATAAGAGTCTCGGTCGTGAGAAGGAAGGAGAGGCAGGAGGAAGGGGCAGACGACTGATTACAACGAGGAAGGTGGAGCGATAAGGCTGTCCGGACGTGACTGCCAAATGATTATCATTAAACAAAGTCAGACTCAAGTTGTACCATCTTTAACCCGCAAGAAGTATTCTCCTATCTCCATCGCCGAAAAATATCATACTAAGTGAACAGGTTGGGCTGGGTCGTGCTATTAGTAAAACTGTTGTAAACCATACCAGTCCCACTGATCGCATTGCCTGCACTGTTAATCAAGATACCAGGAGAATCCATGAAGTAAGCATATCTTGCAACATCCGGTTGTTGATCCATCCACGGCATGATCTTCTGCAAGAAGGCTTGCAGTTCTGCGTCCGTGTAGCTAAACTCGTTGTCTAAGCCAATCTCGGTGATCCAGATAGGCCGTCCGCCAGCAACAGCACGTGCAGCATTGACGTGAGACTCGAAGTAAGACGCTCCAGCATACTTGTTGCTGTACCAATGAAGATTGATGAAGTCAATAGTGCAGCCTGTGCAATTGCCGAGGAAGTATTGAAGATATTTCAAGCCCATGGGGTTTTGATCGGTACCGCCAGCGTTGGTAATGGCAGGTGCGCCAATGAGAGCTTTACCAGCGAAGGGCTGCATATACTGCTTGTGGTAGGACACAGCTGTGGAAACGCTCATACAAGCACTTCCTGCGATACAGAAGTCGGGTTCATTGAATGACATTAGTGCTGTGGAACCATTGTCGAGGGCAATTTGTGCTGCAGCTGGCCATTTGCTGAGGAGGTTCGGGTCATTGTTGTATAGAAGAGGAACAAATTCGAGAGCCGGGTTGAAGTTGCAGTTATTCACACCAGGGGTGCTGCATGGAGCGTAGTACCAGTCGTAGGCCCACGAGACTTGACTGTTCTGACCGTCGAGAGAGAATGGCATGGTCAGATTCGCCTGATTGTACGCAAGACCACGCTTGCCGAAGTTTCGAACGGGTGTGGGTATAGCGGTAGCCGTACTTTGGGTGCTGGAAGGGCTGGAAGAGCGAGACGATGAAGAAGAGGCACGTGCTGAAGAAGAGCTCGAGCTTGTACGGCTGCTCAATGAGCTGGTCCTGATTGATGTTGATGATGTCGAGCTTCGCGAAGAGCTGCCAGAGCTGCTGGATGACGTTGGTCTGGCGTTGCTCGAACCAGATGACGACAAGCCAGTAGAGCTGAACATAGCCGATGAGGATGCTGCTGCGCTGCTCGAGGAAGACGACCTTGCAACACTCGAACTCGTAGAAGAGCTTGACACTGAAGCACTCGAAAGCGAGAAGGGTGAAGATGTACTCGAGAGCGTCAATGAAGAAAATGTGCTCGAGGGCGTCGATGAAGAAGATGTGCTCGAAAGCGTTGGTGAAGAAGTTCTGCTCGAGAGCGCTGACGATGTTGACGTGCTTGAAAGTACTGGAATGGCAAGTGCGCTAGTGCTTCTTGAAGCGGTCAGCGGATCCGTTGTCAGTGGTATAAGCGGATTGAATGGCTTATTGAGTGCAGCACTGGAAGATCTCGAGGAACTTGGGGAGGTAGTGATGGTGCTCTTGATCAACGTGCTAGCGATCTTGAATGATGTGCTTGTTGTCTTCTTGGAGGATGTGCCTGGGCTTTTGGAGGACGATGTGCTCGGGCTTGAATGAGGGGAAGATGTGGATGTGCTTTTCGAGGAAGAGGGGCTCGAGCTCTGTTTGGAAGTAGTTGATGTTTGTTTGAGAAGGGTAGTGCTGGACTTGGTGACTAGTGTAGTGCTTGCTGTCTTTGGAAGTGCAGTGGTAGTCTTTTTTGAAGAGGATGTACTCTTGAGGGGCATGTTTGTGGATTTCTTGATCAAAGAAGTTGTGATCTTCTTCAACGTTGATGCCTTGATGGTGGTTGTGGCCTTCTTGGAAGAGGATGTGGTTTTCTTGATGGAAGACGATATTGTCTTCGATGAGATTGTGAATTTGAGGGAGGTGCTTTTCTTGATGAGGGTAGTTTTGGGCTTTGGTGTTGATGTAGGTTTCTTGGATGTGCTCTTTTTGGATGATGTGGGCTTCTTGGATGAAGTAGTCTTCCTTGGTGTAGTTGTGGGCTTCTTGGATGAAGTAGTCCTACTTGATGTAATTGTGGTCTTCTTCGTGGAAGACGACTTCTTCACAACCTTTTGTGCAGTGATAATATGTTTGGATGATGTGCTTTTGAGAGGTGTTTGCTTTTTGGTAGAGGTAGTCTTCTTTACGACCGGCGTAGAAGAGGATGTATGTGCAGATGGAGTGGTTATGTGCGGATTGGTTTTGGAAGAGGCATGTGCAGACAGTTTGTGCAGAGAGGTGGACTTCTTATTAATGGTGGCTCGACGGTATACGTACACGCTTGCAGCGAGTGAGCTGCTTGAGGAAGCGATACTAGAAACAGCAATTCCGGATGAGATGTCAGTAGTTGAGACTCTTCCAGGACCGGACAAAGGAGTAGAAACAGGTAGAATAGCAGTAGGATCAGCAGACGATGTAGACGAGAGAGTTTCTGAAGCGATGGTCGAAAGCTCGGAAGATGTTGAACTCGTAATGTAGACGACGGTATCCGGGCCAGTAGGAATTGGCGCATTGTCCGAGAAATGTTGCGAGATATAGTCCGAGATCTGCGACGAGAATGCTGCAGCAGAACTACTGCTTGTAGAAATAGCCGGGCTGGGACTGACGTAGACCACTGTGTTATCACTCGTTGGCACTGGTGCATTGTCCGATATCTTCTGAGATAGGTGATCTCCGATGGCAGAAGGAAAGCCTTGCGTTGCAGTTGTCACTGTTGGACCAGGCACTGTGGCTGTGGTGACAGTACTGGGGCTTGCAAGAGCGGCCAAAGTTGCGACATAATCAGCCCTGATGGCTGCCAATGCTCCTGCAGTATTGGTAATACGGTTGATCGCAGACAACAAAGTGCAGTCTCCGATGAAGAAGACAGATGCCACACATTGAGGGAGAGTTTCGCAAGACGCAACACAGGCCTGGAAAGAAGCCCCGTTCGATTGACGCTTTCGGTTGAGTGTGCTGTCCGTCTGCTGTTGAGTGATCACTTCTCCGCCATATGTCTGTCCGCATGCGACTTGATATTCGGTTCCGTTGCTTCCAGAGTAAGGTTGCCCACAAACGGGCACAGCCGTGGGGATCGTGACCGAGGTGCTTGAGATTAGGGAGGAAGAACCAGATGCTGATGAAGCCGAGCCCGGAATAGATAAGGTTGAACTTGGTGTTACCGATGACGAAGAGACACCCAAAGTCACCGAAATCGAAGAGCCCGACGAAGACACAACGAAGCCTGACGGAATCAGACTTCGCGAGGACGAGAGCTCCGATGCTGTTGATGTTGTGCCAAACAAGAGCCGAGTATCAGAGGACGTGCAGGCGGAAACATGTGTAGTCACCACAATTGTGGGTGTGACAACTGCTGAACCAATATTAGCCCATCTTCGTGGTCTCCATAATCGATCAGACATACCTTGGCCTAAGCCATCTTGCAAAAACAAAGCAGACACCACCAAACACCCGGCAATGGTTCTCATCTCCAAACTCGAGAGAGAGGACGAGCACGACCGTACGCGTGGGAGGAAGTCAAGAGACTTTTGTACAGATCAAGCAGTGGTAACGTTCTTCCGATTACAGATCTCCGGCAACTGGAAAACGATTATGCTCAACGGTATCCGTGTCTTGTTGGCAGCGTGGGTGGCTGACGAGCCTGACTAGACGACGAAAAAGAATGATTCAGTGCGAGGACAACGAGCGAGTGTACTGTAATTGATGCGACGACAAGGAACGAAAGGTCGCAGGATGCGACCAGAGACCAGGTCACATCTTGACTATGCTTGTAGCGATTACTCAGTGTTTGGAAGACTTCGCGTGGACTGGGTGAGGAATGTAAACAGAATGGTCGAGGGTAGACTTCTGAAGACCGTTGGAATGCGTTGGACGGGCTTTTTATTGGTAGTGGAAGACTCAACGGTGAATATTGAGGAGCCGACATTCTAGAATCCTGACTGATCGATTTTGTGTCATGACCCTGCTGTCAATGCTGTAAATTGAATGATGGCTTAGGCACGGCAGGTGCAGCAGCTTCCTCGATAGAAGCCGAGCAGTCTGTCAAGCGTTCTTGCTGACACCGAGGAAGGTCGACGAGATGTTGACTACCCAGGTCGCACATCAAGTGAGATATCGACGACGTACCACAAAGCAAATTCGCTGTGAGCGGAGTAGAAACGACTTTGAGCGTAGGTAGAATGCTTGAGATGCATGACTTGGGAGAAGGCGATTCATGGACTGAGCCGCAGAGCTCGCCACGGAGACGTCTTCAAGAAGTTACGAGCTGACATAGTCTGCGAACGTTCACAAGCATCAAGATTGATTGTCATGATATTTCGTGATGCATCTCGAGAACAACCGAAGTATCAGCAAGCACGTAAAAAAGAGAAGTCGTAATTGTTCGCAGGAGGGGAGAGGAAGCTGCGGGCAGCCACATGTGGCTGAGAGTTGAGGCTGAACAGGGTCAGTCGCGGTTGCCAGAAGAGTCGACCGCTGACAAAAGAGTCGCCACGCGCGCGCGCAACGCCCAGACAAGCCGACGACGAGCTCGAGATTGAATACTCGTCGCAGTTCACTTCCATCACAACTCAGCGCATTCATCACATCACATTCACCATGGCCAACTACCTCGCCTCCATCTTCGGTACTGAACAGGACAAGGTGCGCATTGATCATCATCTCGATACACGCGCGCGACTCTTTACTGACAGCTCTATCACAGGTCAACTGCTCCTTCTACTACAAAATCGGCGCCTGCCGTCACGGAGACCGCTGCTCGCGCAAACATGTCAAGCCCTCATACTCGCAAACCATCCTCCTCCCCAACCTGTACCAGAACCCGGCATACGACCCCAAGAGCAAGATGAACCCGCAACAACTTCAAAACCACTTCGACGCCTTCTACGAGGATTTCTGGTGTGAGATGTGCAAATACGGAGAGATTGAGGAGGTTGTCGTGTGCGACAACAACAACGACCGTGAGTGAAACCAGGATCACTCATCCGATTTCAAACACTGACCAAAGACAGATCTCATTGGCAACGTCTACGCCCGCTTCAAGTACGAGGAATCTGCACAAGCCGCATGCGACGCCCTGAACTCCCGCTGGTACGCCGGTCGCCCCATCTACTGCGAACTCTCCCCCGTCACCGACTTTAGAGAAGCCTGCTGTCGTCTGAACTCGGGCGAAGGCTGTGTACGTGGTGGCTTCTGTAACTTCATCCATCGCAAGGATCCGTCACCCGAACTCGATCGCGAAATCGAGCTGGCCACAAAGAAGTGGTTGAGACAGAGAGGAAGAGACGAGAAGAGCGCCAGCAGATCTCCCACCCCCGAACCCAGCAGAAAGAGATTCTAGATGCTTTGGCCCTGCCAACCAGAGGGAAACTAGCAGGAGCTCTATACATGAAAAGAGGCATTCACACGGCGTTAATGGCGAGTCTTCGGGTTTGAGGGAAGAATACCCTTTTTGGTTCCACACTTTTGCAGGTAAAGAAAAAGCCATGATCAACGCGTTTTTACGGTATATACGCACGACACTATTCTCGTTCCAAGCGAGATGTTGCAATTTTTTCATCCACTTCATCTTTGTTTGGTTTCGTTATTTGAATAGGCATCTCAGCGACTCACCCATCTCCAAGACAGGGCCATAAATAGGCACAACTGTCATGAGAACGGTAAGTTTGTCTAGCGAGAGCGGTGCTTTCTCACTGAGCATGTCGCTATGCCGTAAAATACTTGGGCATTTCGATGGCGCTATGTCAATCGTCCTTACCTAGAACGGATAGGCCCAATTTCTCTTCAGCTATGCTGACCTTGCTTTACAGACCCGGCCGCTATGTGGTCATGCAGTACTCGCCATCCCCACTCGGCGTTCCGCAGTATAGGAGTTACGGCAGTAAGGGCAAGTAGCCTCGTATCTTTCCGGCGAAAGGTCCATTGTTCATTCGTGTCCCGGATTGCCAATGCTGCTGTGCCTGAAGTCTGGCCTATTGGAAGATGCCTCTGCTGATCAAGTGTTGTTCACAATGGGCACATGAGTAATTCTCCAACTTGGACGTCTGGAGCTCACGAAGACGATCACAGACGCGTGTGCGCCCCGGCTGCGGCTCCTTTGTGCAAGACTAGTCAGAAGATGGTGACCGGGCAGACGAACTCTTGACGTATCTTCATAGCAGCTTGGCCTGAGCGGTACACGGGTGATTTGATAGCAGTTGGAATGTAAGAAGGTTGTAAGACACGATGAGTGACCAAGGAAAGTAATGTTGTTCCTGCAAAGTAGATGGTGAAATGTGATGTTGACACGAAAAAGCTCGAGTTTACTTTTCACATCTCCGACCGCCAGCGTTAGTGTATATAATGTTGCAAGAATGCAAGAATGTATTCGCTACCATTCGATTGACCATAGAGAGCACCTTGCTTGCCCTTAGACCAGTATGCAGACCATCTTGTCGCTCCGAAGAACGAGCAGGGTGATACCCTCAGCGAGATCGAGCAAACAATGGAGAAAAAATGAATAAAATCAAGATGTAATTTTGGCACGTTTCAGACTCCCGAAGCCCGCTGCCTCAGACCAACACTTTGCGACAACCGACCATCAATCAGGAGGTTTTGAGAGGCTCAACTATTGCTTGACTTACCGTTCACGTGGTTGACTAGCATTACTCGGCAGCTGTCATTAGTTACAGGTAGGTCGCATGTTCAGACGCAGGGTGAAGGTGTCAAAAAGACTTGCGGATACACAATTGCTTTGACTTCCCTTCGTTCTTGTTTCTTGTCTATTCCTCTCTGTTCATTTGTGTTCTTTTCCACAATTTGTCTTTTTGTATCAGCGATCGACTGGTTCGATCTGTCCATTCGTTCTTTTTTTTTTCTTGCAAGACCAACCGGAACACGTCACGAGTACACAGGATCTGCGATACATTCCTCAGGCCCCCAGATTTGCAATCTCAAGCATCAACGAACACACGCGACAACAAGCTCATCCGCCAATTCTTGGATCTCTTAACTTTCTGGAAAAGATCAACATCCAGACAGCGGTATCACTACTCGAAACGAATTTCCATAATACTGGCTGTGACGCACACACCCGCTTGAAAAAAACAGGCGATAGCACTACTGGATAGGAAAGAATTACCGCGTCGTATCTTCAACAAGTCTTCGAGACGCGACAAACCATACCACGAGGAAGTTACAAGCAACGGCAGGACCGAACAAAACAACAAGAATCGAAGACAAGCTCCCGCCAGCACAAGAGCCTCACGAGCACGACATAAAACCTCCCATCAACCGACCAACATCGTCAGGACTCCGAACACCAATCAACTCATCTACTGGTCGGGATCAAGTCGTCAAAACGACATAGTCTATCGCCGGAGCAGTCGAGAAAGAACACAGACACAACAATGGCAGTCCCCCGCGACCCAGACTTCTGGAAACGCTTCAGCTACGCAGTCCACCAAGACGAAGAAGCACAAGTAAACGAGAAGTACGCACCTCACCCATCCTCTCCCCCACCTCCCTTCTACCTCCCCCATCCCCTCCTCTCCCACCTCCAACCTCCAACTAACCCCCCTTCCCCATAGATCAAAATCCACCTGGCTCCACACAACCCGCCGCAAAAAACGCCACTCCTACATCCGCACATGCCTAACCTTCTGGATCCTCCTGCTCGCAATAATAACAATCTTCGTCGTCGTGATAGTGATATTGGTGAGAACAGGCGTGCTCAAAAAAATACACATCGGTGGGGAAAAAGGAGAACAAGGGGAGAAAGCAAGTGGGGATTTTGGGGATTGGTTGAGTGGGGTGTTTGGTGGTGGGGGGAAGGAAGATGGAGATGATGGGAAGAGTGGTTAGGAGTGAAAGAGTGGAAGAGAAGAAGAGAGGAAGAAGGGAAGAAGGGAGGAAGGGAAGGTAGTGGTAATGAGTATGGGTTGGACGGATGCAAGAGCTGGACTCTTGTGCAGAGGATCAAAGACGACGTCAATGAGGATGAGATGATGTAAACATCATGTATAGCAGCAGACCATGAGCAATTATATCAGCAATTTCGATATGATGTCGCCGACAGTTTGTGCTTGCCGGAGAAAGAGAAAGAGAAAGAGAGAGAGAGAGGCACATGATAAAAGTAAAGGTCTGCTAGCACGCACCAACAATTGGAGTAATGTTCACAACTTTGACATCAACCACTCCACCACACACGATCTTAAATCATCACAGCACTGGGTAAGAACAGAAATATGCGCAAAGACATTCGATTTGCAAGCTATAGACATTTTGGAGAAGCCACCCTATTAGAAAAGCCACCATTCGCGTCATCAGCATCGCTATGTTGCCTTCTGGAGTTGGAAGATTTTGGGATATTCCCAGCGAAGTTTGAACTGTTGTCGACCTTGAAAACGATCGTGAGGATGTTGGAAAGTCGTGCGTGCTGCTCATGAGGGTTGTGACAGCGCGTTCAACAGCGCCAACGGCACTTCTCCTCACCACATTTCTTGCAGTTCAAGATGAGTTCGGCGTTGCTGATGTCGTCGACAATTCCGCGCCACTCGGAATTGAAGTTGATGCTACAGTCTAGGCAGGCCTTGTGTTCGAGATCGTACTCCTTGAGAGCGGTGAGGACGATCTTGAGACGGCGACTGTCCTCACCAGAAGAGGAAAAGCCAGGGCCACCATGACCCCTGGTGTTGACGTTACTGGCAGGACCTGATAGTAGATTATTAGCATGTATACGAGTAAGAAGAAGGCTTGGGATTCACTTACCATTGCGAGCATCATTCAACTGTCTCTGGTAGAATTTACCCTGATTCTGCAGCCTGGTAATCTCATGGCGCTGCTGGTCAATGATTCTGATCTTCTCCTCAAGAACAACGTTGCTCTGACCGACAGTCGAAGCCTGAGTGGTAGAGATGGGACTGCTAGAAGCGCCATTGACAACCATGGAGGTAGTGGCACCGTTGACAGCAGTCGAAGTAGTGATACCAGGTCCGGCAGTGAAAGGAATCACGCCATTGCTCTGAGGAGTCTGAGGTCTAGCGTGAGGACCGGCATGAGGTCCAGTGGTTCGACGAGCGACGCTGGTCGAGTGAGGACCACGGAGTACACCGTTGGTCATAGCCGGGACGACAGCAGCTACGCCGTTTGTCGAAGGTGCATCACTGAGAGGTGGGGATGGCTGCTCAGGGGCAGCAGGGTCGTTACGCACAGACACGGGCATGCTAGGGGGAGCATTAATGGGAGCACCGGCTAATATGGCGGCTTCCAATTCTCCGCCACCGATCCCGGCGGCCTGGCGACGTGCAGCCATGCGCTGGACGAAGGTGAGGGCTCCTCCAGTGGTCTGAGGGGCGATACCTGGCGGCAGGGAAGGCAGAGCGAGAGGTAGACGCGGAGCAGGAGCGACGGCTGTACCAGCATTGATGCTGTTGACTGAGTTAGTCAGGGCACCAAAGCCCACGACTTCGCGAGTGGCTCCGACCAAGGGAACAGGTCGAGCGGGAGCGTCAGCCTGAGCAACGACACGAGGCGTGGGCTGGGCGGGAGCAGCACGAAGGGTTACAAGCTCTTGATCCTTGGCGGCAAGACGAGCCTCCAGGTCCTTGACCTTCTTCTCCGAGGTAGTAAGCTCTTGTTGGACGATGTCGAACTTTTGACGTGCCTCGTTGCGCTGGATCATCAGGTTGGTGTTGTGAGGCTGATTGGAGCGCTGGTGGTTGATCCCATGAGTCAACTCCGTAGTGCGACGTATGGAGTCCTTCAGCTTGGCCTCGAGGTCCAAGATCTGGAGGTCTTGAGAATCGAGCTTGTCCTGAAGATTCTCGAGCGCAGCTTCCTTGGCCTTGAGCTGGGCAGTCAACTTGGGGTCCTCGGGTCCTGGAGCGACAGAACGACCCTCCAAAGCGGTGATCTTGATACTCTGGCGAGTCAAGGTCGCGTGCTGAGATTCGACGTTCTGCTTCAGGCTTTGAACTTCTGCTTCACGGGTTTCCAGAAGCGCGTCCTTGAGAACGATGTCCTTCTGTGCACTGGCGAGCTGGCCTTGAAGGTCTCCGATGACTGAGGGGCTGGCAGCGGTCGAAGCAGCGGTCGAAGCAGCAGGGACGGTGGGTGCAGGAGTAGTGAAAATAGCAGATACATTGCTTTGGCCGCGACTGCGAGAGGTGATCTTCACGAAGAGAAGGCGACCCAGCAACCCATGTCTTTGAACAACGGCAAGGAAGTGGTCGTTTCTACAGAGCTCCTCAGCGTGGTCGACACACTCCTCGGCGACGCGATCATACAGGATCTGAGCGGGGTCAGAGACTGAGTTGAAGACAGCGTCGACGAATTCAGGAAAATCGGTCTCGCCAGAGGCGCCGGATAGGAATCTGTCAAATCTGGTTGAGGACTCGACGACCAGACGGTCGATTGTCCAGATGCTGGCAACACGGTGAACCAGCAGATTGGCCCAAGCCTTGAGTAGAACAGCCGAAGTGCAAGCCCGAGGGGTAACCTGGAGGTTACGGAACCCCAAGGAAAGCTCCGTCTCCTCGTCCGAGGAGGAGATGTCGATCAGCCTAGTGCTAGCCGACGGAGAAGCTCGAGGGGGGTCGACCACGGGGAAGGTCAGGGGAACGTCAAGATCGTCGTAATCCTCATGATAGATGAAGTTGAAAACGCGCCAGACTGTCTGACTGTCGAAAGGAACCGGGATGCGAGGCTACCGTATAATTAGCGGGGCATTGATGTGTTACAGCAAAATGTTGTTACCTGTCCGGCGTCCACTCGAGAGTTGACCAAGTCATCGAGAACGCATGGCAACAGAGATCTGAAGTCAAGGATCACCGCATGGAAAGGAATGACATGTCCATCCGATGTGATAAACCAGGCACTGGCGTGACGTTCGTTTCCGAGGTTGGATGTTAGAGACATGTCGCAGTATGACATATCAGGAACGCAAATGAGTGTTGAGTGAAGGAGGTAAGAACCTGGACAAACATGTCAGCAGAGGATTGGTAGAGAAGAAGAGAAGAAAAGTTGGAAAAGCGAGAAGACTGGAGGACGAAGGAGAAGGGGGAAAAGGGAAGGTAAGGATGGAAAGGGATGGAAAAAGATGTGAAAAAAGGATAAAAAAGAGAAGAAAAGAGAGAAAGAAAAAACACAGCATACGAACCTTCGAAGATCTGATCAAGGGACGCGAGAATGTGGCGGAGGAGTTACGCGTAATGTTCGAGTTGTTGTGGTAGAAAGAGAAGAGAAGGAACAGATCCAGAGCAAAAAACCTTTATAGCCGCTTTTCGAGTGTGTGAAAATCGAAAACCGACTAAGCAGAGCGCTGACCGCTTCACGGGCTGTGGTACAAGACTGCGGAAGTCCTTGAGGGTCTGTCTCGACGATGGGGTCGACAAGATGGCCGTTCTCGATGATGTGTGACGGCGAAGATTCCGACGGGACTTCGAAGCTGGTCAAGTCAACGGTACTGGGCTTCTGGTCAACGATGTTGGAAAGACAAGAGAGAAAGCTGCCGAAGGAGCTGGACAGGTTCCAGGATTCGTTGGACTTGCTACTTTGGTGTACGTTGCTGATCGAAAGCACAACCGAAGTCTTGGTAGGCGTCAGAGATGCCACGAAAGCTACGGTTGCTATATCTGACAGTGGAGAGACCTGAAAGCTGGATTAGTCAACACGACTGGTCGTATATCGCTATGATTGGGAGAGACAAACAAAGATGCTTGCTGAAAGGTTGGAAGAGGTTCAAGATCCGTTGATATTGCTACTCCTTTCTCTCCAGATGTTTGAACCTCTTCGAAGGTCTTTGTAACGTGTCAGAGATGTACGTACGATAAGGCCGTAGAGGTTTGATCAGATTTGACAGACCAGATCGTGTATTGATGTTGTTGGAAGGACAGAGAAAGCTGTCAGTGTAGAGGTCGAACAGGCTTCAAGAATGGTGGAACTTGCTACCTCGTATGAATGAACGAAGATGTTGCAAAGACCCTTGGACGCGGCAGAAAAGCTGCAGATAACAGGCGTGACGGTGGATAGTGATGATCAGATCAACAAAACCAAGTCGCGTCTTGTTGTGGTCGGCAAAGCAGCGAAGGTACTGCCACTGCTGGATAAGGTGATGGCAAGGCTTCAAGGACAGGATAATCGCTTCGTTCCGCCAACGGCTGATATTGTTGGAAAGAAGCCTCAGCGTACCAGAGATGCTGCAAGCGATAGATGTGCCGGTGAAGAGATCTGAAGGCTAACCAGGTCAACAATACTAAATTGCGATCAGTCTTGGTCAGGAAAGAGAAGGGGTGTTGACTGCTGCCGAGCTTACAAGAAAATGAAGCTCAGTCGGCCTTGTGACTTCCGCCTTGCTGATGATTGATGTCTTTGGCAAGTTCTCTGAGCAAGCCAGAGATGCTGTAAGCGGAAGGTGCGCCGCCGAATGGCTTTCGACGGAACACAGGTGAACTGTATTGGACTGCGTTCAGTGATGACGGAGAAGGCCCCACGAAGTTGCCGAAGTGCCAAAGTCTGTCAGATCTGCTAGTCTCGCTTTGTTGGCAAGTGATGATGTTGTGAAGGGGTTTGAACGCGTCAGCGCTGAAGATAAGAAGGCTCGAGTGATGGAGGAACAATGAGAGTCACTTTGTTGTGGTTGTGCCTTGCTGTTGTTGATTTGCAAGTTTGCGGCTGAGAAGCCTGGATATGGAGGGCAGCAAACTCAGGCTTCCGAGATCATCGAGCAGCTTTCGAGTGAGGGTCAATGTGCCAAAGTAGAGCTGCCGCCAAGTCCCATCACTCAGCTTGGGTGGAAGCCATTCTCGAGGAAGTCACGGACCACTGCACCTTCCCTGCAACTTCTGGATCATATCAGCAGACGTCGGCCCATGACAAGAGACCTGCTGGAGTTCTCGGAGATGTATTTGGTCAACTCTAGCTTCACTCGCAGGCCGCCAGTTATGATCTTCAAGAGGACTGTAGAAGGGTTTTGATAAGTGGTATGAAGCCAATGAAACACTCTCAGCTTCTGACATCACGATCACCGAAATCCAGTCGTTCATGCCTTCAAGCATGGGCTGTCAGCTTCAAGGCCTGCATGTGCCCGAATACGGTAGTCAACGAGCATCCGAGAAGGATTGGACAGCCTGAAGAGATTGAACAGCGCAAGCCACTTGAGATGTACCTGTCCTCAGAAACGTGTTGGAAAAGGCAGACTGCAATCTCGAGCCGCCGATGCTTCACACTGAACGCTCACGTGAACGAAATGAAGCCTGCCACCCATATCTTGATCAGGTAGGTGAGGCATACGCATTTCACAAGCCAGAGAGTCGTGACCGTACCGCATGAGCAGCTTGATCCATGTCTTAGCAAGATCTCGCTGCTCGTTCGTGGTAAGGTTCAGCGTGTTAGCAGCAAGCAGATATAGAAGCTGAAGTTCAAACAGCTACACTGCTGATCCCGAAGTTCTGCCACCAAGGTATCTTCGGACAAAGAAAACACCGAGGTTATCACAAGCAGGGTAGAATGGGGATAATCAGGAGCACTTCCTTACTACTATGTTCAAGGGCAGAAATGGCATCAATATGTACCACTGACCTCTTACGCTCACAACAGCAGTTCTGGGCCTGTTATCACATGCGATACCTGCTTCTACAGCTCTCAGAAACTGTGGTGCATGAATTATAAATCGTCTCTTCTCCAGGACTAATTTTTCCATCATCGTCGTTAGAGAATCGTCCGAAGCGCAACAGGATGACTGATCCTGTCATAGAGTACCCAATCAATCATCGAAAATCGGGTCGAGGACGAGGACCGGGTCGACGACGAGCCCCCGCCCCGTTGAACCGCTCGACTAGCCGTCATCGTGTACGAAAAGGGTAACGGAAGTACTGCACGGTGTACTGCTAGGTTTAAGCGGAGCTGGGCTTTGGGTCGACGTCCGGAGTACCATTCGATAACGAAGGAAGTATACTATGCAGTACTTCCGTTACATGAAAGCAATAGACCACGGGGATGCGAGAGACCGATCATTTAGGCTACTTCATTGACCTGTACAGTACTTCCGTCGAGTTCCACTTGCACGGCGACAAGAATCGACATCCGGGATCCCGTTCTGCATTGATGAAGTATACGTTGCGGTACTTCCATTGCATGAAAGCATTAGACCACGAGGATGAGAGAGATTGATCATGTAGGCCGGTTCATTGACCCGTGCAGTACTTCTCTGGAAGTCTATGTGCGTGATGGCGAAAGTTGGCGCTCCGGATCGACAAGTCGCGATGGAGGAGTATATCATGATTGACTTCGGTTGTGCAGGAACACAAGACAAAAGAATCTTGGGAAGCCGACCACAAAGCCCACTTCGTTGACCTGATGCTTGAAGTTGTAGATATTGCTTATTCGTCAAGTATTTACGGTTTCCGGGATCTAAAAAGTCATGTATATCGTGTATCAACACATGTCAGCTTCTCAGGCATCACTCAAGACAGCTTTGAATGCTTCCAAGAAATCTCTCTTCAGGTCCTCAACATTTTCAACACCAATGCTGACTCTAAGGACTCTCGGGTCAATCTTCGCATCACTCATGCGACGCCATTCGATCAAACTCTCTACACCACCAAGACTGGTGGCATGGTGGAAAAGATGCAGTTTGCTAGGCAAGCATCTAGCAAACTTTTCCGAAGACATCCAAATAGCAAACACGGGATTGTAACCACCAGGCATTTGTTTGGCAAGCCAATGCATGTCATCCTTTTGCAAACTTGCGTGCTGCACACGTGCAACGGCTTTTTGAACAACGGCGACATCTTCCTTGGGACCTTCGCCAGACTGGAGGGCAGCGAGCCATTGGACCAGAGCAGTTGTGGTTTCTGATTGACGAGTGATGCGGAGTTCGAAGGTGCGCATACTGCGGACACCGAGCCAGCCTTCTAGACTTCCCATGACGCCGCCCAAGCATACGCGCTCGTCCCACATTCCCCAGTACTCTTTCGTTGCGTTCGGGCGTGCAGGATTGATGGCGACGACACCGCAAAGCATATCGCTGTGACCGCCGAAGTATTTGGTTCCGCTATGCATAACATAGTCTGCGCCGAAGTCGAAGGGGTTCTGGAGCGGTGGTGGCGCAAATGTAGCATCGATTGTCAAGACAGCACCTCTCTCATGTGCCCATTTGGCGTATTTCTCAATCTCGTAGGCCTCGCCGGTAGGGTTCAACGGTGTTTCCAAGTGTACCACATCACCCTCTCCTAAAGCTTCCCATGTATCCGGGTTGTGTACATCGACAATCTTGCAATGTGTGAGCTTCTGGAAAATCTTGAGCACGCCATGGCAGCCATGGTAGCCGTCGCCAATAGCAACGACTTTGGGGTTGAGGGCGACTAGCATAGCGTGGAAGGCAGCAAGACCGGAGCTGTAGGTCAATGCTGGACCCTTGAGAAGGTGCGAGAGGATGGTTTCGAGACGAGAGGTGTTGGGTGCGGCTTCGCGACTGTAGATGAGAGGGTCGGCGCCACTTCCTGGCTTCAAGGGGTCGCGACCGGCCATCTGAGGGATTGATTAGTTGCTGCTAAGTGGCTGAATGGATTGTGACTGCAGCATACCACATCGTCCATGCTGAAAGGCACCAGCTTATCAGGGTCCTCAGGATAGCGGTAGGTGGTAGAGACGTGCATGGCGGGAGCAACATCTGTAGAGTCGTTGAGCGGGTCATCGCCGTGGACGGCCAGCGTCGAGGGCTGATATCTAGAGGGATCCATAGCAGAAGTGATGTCGTGGTATGAGAGAAGAAAGAGAAGATGGAAAGATGCTTGAAGCTATCACGAAGCAGGGTCTACCGTAGTTTTCCGAGGACCTACCTCGAGATGATATCTCTTGACTCAGGCTTTGCTTTGGAGAGAGTGTTTTTCTCGGAAGAGCAGAGTTGTTTCAATCTACGTTCGGATCAGCAACCTGCTTAATGAATCTATTGGTCGTCGAGAATGTGTTAGACTTGTCATATTCACGCCCTTCGCACGCCGAGAGTTCAAGCTGACATGGAAGCTTGCTCAATGCGGAAGGTGCGGCGAATATTTGCCGACAGGTCAAACATACCATTTCAACGTATCACAGGGAAATTTGTTGCATACACGAAATTTTGGTTGTTGATAATATTTTCAATTGTGCTGTTATCTTCTTCTTCTCGTCTCGTTATGCTAACGCCATGCTGTTTGGAAGAACCCTTTTTGACCTCCTGTTCATATGCAGCAATCCCTAAAACCATCCTCGGAAAAATGCGAGGCTCCAAATAACGCCTCGCTCGCCTGATATCAAGTCCCGCTTGAAAACGTTCAAAAATCATGGGTATAAGCTCTGTTCGCATGCTTGATCCGAAATTCACAAATGTCGTTGTCGTTAATGCGACGGCTGAGTCGCTTTTGATTCACTGGCCATAGGCGCCAGCTTGGTGAGCAAACTTGGTGTTGGACTTGGTGATGGTCTTCTCGCGACCGTAGGTGTCCACAATGGGGAAGCGGGCGCGACGCTCAAGGTCGTCGAGGTCCATGTGAGAGCGGATGTACATGTCCCTGCTGTCATCAGGAACCTGGTAGTCCCAGCTGTGGAATTCGCCAGTCTTGAGAGCGCCCCAGACGAAGCGGCGACGGCGCTGCTGAGCGAAGACATCCTTGGTGATGGCATCAAAGTCCCACTTGGCAGCTGCTTCCTTCTCGAATGCCTCGAACATGGCCTTGGTCTCAGGGTCATCGCTGGTGGACAAGTTGGTGAGTTCCTTGGGGTCGGTAGAGAGGTTGAAGAGCTGAGGTGGGTCGACAGGGCAGGTGAGGTACTTCCAAGGGCCACGACGGATCATCATGAGAGGAGCGATGGTACCCTCACCCATGTACTCGGCAAAGACAGTGTCGTTACCCTTCTTGCCTCTGAGGTGAGGCATCATCGAGTGGCCATCCATAGGCAGACCTGGGACAAGCTTAGTGCCAACCATGTCGCAGAGAGTGGCGGGAAGATCGAGAGTGGAGACGTTCTCGTAGACACGGTGAGGAGTGTACGACTTGGGGTGGCTGATAAGCATAGGCACACGGACAGAGCTCTCGAAGTACGACATCTTGTACCACAAGCCACGCTCGCCAAGCATGTCACCATGGTCACCACTGAAGATGATGATAGTGTTGTCACGGAGCTTGCACTTGTCCAGAACATCGAGCAGCTTGCCAATGCAGTCGTCGACATACGAGCAAGCACCGTAGTAGGCACGCTTGGCCTTCTTGATCTGCTCGGGTGTGAAGTCGTAGTCCTCGAGGTCGCAGACGTGCTGCAGACGCTTGCTGTGTGGGTCCTGGTCTTCCTTGTTGATCTGAACGTCGGGCATGTCAATGTCGACATCCTCGTACATGTCCCAGTACTTGTCTTCGATGGTGTAAGGATCGTGGGGGTGGGTGAGAGAGACGGTCAAGGCGAAAGGTCTGGCGTCAGGGCCCTGGCGGACGTAGTCGTACAAGTACTGAGTACTCTTGTGCATGCTGGCCTCGTCGTAGTCGAGCTGGTTGCTGCGAACGCAAGGTCCTGCTTGAAGAATGGAGCTGCTGTTGTGGTACCACTCAAGGCGTGTGTCGGGCTCGTCCCAGTTGACAGCCCAGCCATAGTCGGCAGGGTAGATGTCGGCAGTCAGTCTCTTCTCCCAACCGTGCAATTGATCACCGATGAAGTGCATCTTGCCGGCCAAGACGGTCTCGTAACCAGCGTGGCGAAGGTAGTGTGAGAAGGTGGGGGTGTCGGAGCTGATGGACGAGGCATTGTCGTATGCGCCGATCTTGGAAGGAAGCTGGCCAGTCACCAATGACATGCGCGAAGGTGCACAGAGAGGAGATGGGCAGTAGGCCGAGTCGAAGATAACCGACTTCTCAGCGAGCTTGTCGAGGTTGGGAGTCTTGATCTGCGACTTGTCGTTCCAGATCTTGAGTTGAGGAGCAGCCAATTGATCGGCCATGATGAAGAGGATGTTGGGAGTCTCTGGCACTTGAGGAGTGGATGCGCCATTCTGGCCCAAGAATCCTGGAGGAGGAGTCTCAGGGGGTGTGGAAGTCATGTCTGCGATTGTGTTGATGAGATGGGAAAGAATTGGAAGGCGAGGTAGACGATCTCGTCAAGAGGGTGTGAAAGCGAGGATGGACGGTTGTTCTCTCAAGAAGCAGATGTGGCAACGTCGTCTTTATGTTTCGAAGGAGCGGTGATGAGCTTCTACTAAATTCTTCCGGGGTCTGTGTCGATAGATACCAACGAAGCAGATAGGGCGCGCGTGCTCAATTGTTAAATTTTGATGATAGCGAGTTTCCTTTCATGTGATAGTCAGGAGTGAGGGTTGTTGTTGACAATACGGGGTGTTCGGAACGTGTGGCTGAAGGAGATGATTGTCGATCAAGATTGATTGACTTGCAGGCAGCAGAATTAAAAAAGAGTCAAACAGATGGAGTTTGAGAAGACAAAGAGATCAAGCGGACAAGGGAGCTTCTAAGTACTTTCACACAGCGACGACGACCCCGGCTTACGATCAAGGAGGCAATGGGGTCGATTGGTGATGAGAGGCCCAAATTGCGTGCTCTCACACCATCGCTTTGAAATCGAGAACGCGAGTCTGAAGTTGCGACTGTGTCATAGCATCCGCCCCGGAAGCTTGTTGCTTACCCCGTGAAATACATATGCAGCGTCCCCGGACCTGCCTCACTAGCGTGCCGACTACCAGGATTGCAACATATTGCACCATCGATCTCGCGCTCCTCGTCCAGTGATCTCGCTGGAAAAGAGCCCCCATGCACATAACACGTTATGGACATGCGAGTGAAAAAGTTGTAGATTCTGGGGGATCTCTGGCCTGCTTGGAGCTACTCAAAGAGGTTGGTACATTGGAAGATGTATCGCGAGATAGATAAGATCCGTGAATCCCATGCACGCAGAGGAGGACAAATGTTTGGGATCCGTGCACGGACGAGAATTTCGCCGCTCCGGTGCAGCATGTGAGGCGACCAAAGCCAGAGGTCATCTCCAACGCAACAAAGCAAAAAGAGGAGAAAAGGAGAACAATGGAGTCACGCGCTACAGAAATCCCCTCAGTCTGGGCTGTTGCATTCGGCGCTTCCGTCGTAGCAGGTCTCGCAGGCTACTTCCTGGGCACCGCCTCATCTATCGGTGTGTTTGGCAACAGCTCTCAGAAACGCGTCGTCAGCAGCAGCGAAAAGGGACACGACAACAGCGACAGCGACGATGCCAACGCATCCGATTCCGAATTGGAGGACTCCGAAGATGATCAGGAGGTCAATGGGTTTGAAGACTCTACCGAGGAATGCAAACTCGTCCTCGTTGTCCGCACCGATCTGGGCATGACAAAGGGTACGTATCGCTTTTTCTTTGCTATCAATCAACATCACACGCCTCTGTTTCCCCTCTCTTTCTTCGCTATCTTTCGATACACACGCTGCGTATCTTGAGCTTCATGCATTCCATGCCCCGAAAGAGAAAAAATATGCATATCATTATCTGACACATCAACCTTTTTTTGCTGCGTAACAGGCAAGATAGCAGCCCAATGTTCACATGCCACCCTTGCATGCTACAAGACACTCCTGCGACAGCAATCGCCAATCCTCAAGCGCTGGGAGGGATATGGTCAGGCAAAAGTCGCAGTGCAGGTCAAGAGCGAGGAGGAGCTCATGATCCTGCAGGCTCAAGCTATCAGTTTGGGTATCTGCGGTCAGATCATCCACGACGCTGGTCGTACACAGATTGCCAGCGGTAGTGCGACAGTACTCGGTGTCGGTCCTGCTCCGAAGTCGATGGTCGACCAAGTCACCGGACATCTCAAGCTTCTGTAATAAAACGGTTTCCGCAACGTGGCGAACGTCATGAGATGATCCCCACAGCTTCGTAAGCGACACCGCGGAGGGACCCTTTCAACATCCATGACGAGAGCAAACATCACATGAACGAAGAGCGACGCGATATCGCAGGAAGTGGATGACAGCTTCCACTGTCCGATATCCTATCTCGTTCAAAGCACTCGACAGCATTTTCTGAAGATACCGCAAGGTCGAGCAGAAGGAATTTGCAAAAAAAAGTTTCGTCAAATCAGAAGTTCTAGAAGGCCAAACACCAAGCCACTTCAACGTCGCGTCCTGCGTCGCCAACAAAGGACAATAGATATAACAACACAGAAAAGCTAGAATGTTTATAGCATCGTACGACGAGTGCTGATTTGATTCATCTGAGCAAAACTTAAATCTTTCTCAAAGCACACCTCTGTCCCGTGGTACTGATGTGATGCCGGTTTTCGAGTCCTGCTCTCTTCGTTCACGGTCAGACAACAAAATGTTCGTCCACAACAGCAGCATGGCATGCCTGTGCAGTATCACTTCGGAACAGTCAGGAAACCTCCGAGATCCTGTACACCGACTATCAGCATCGTATCTGCATACCTTGATCTACGAGTAATATGGCCTGGGATGTGAGAAAAGTCATGTAGGGGGTATGACCCTGTCTTCATTTCCCAATCACTGCTTTCCACCTCTTTTATCCCTGCATAGGCTTGCAGCTTTATACCGAGCTAAGCAATCGGTGGCAATGTAAGGTTATGCATGTCAGTACTTGCCCAACTAATCTAGAACCAATCTGCCGCTTGAAAAATTCGACCATGACAGAGTGGATTCCTCACGAAACACCAAAGCAGCATCGTAAATGAGAGAGCAAGTGATAATAATTGATAGCTACGGGAGATAAAGCCAGTGACTGTGTAAGCGTATGATTTCATGGTCGAGCCATCGAGAAGGCATTGGGAATGAAACATCAAGCCAGCAGCAATGTCCATAGGCAGCAAGATCAACACTCGCTTTCGACTGTCTACCTCTCGTACGAACCCCCGAATCTGATTCGAGTCCAGATAGCCACACAGGCATCGACGATCAAGAAGAGGTATCCTCATTGAGTGACAGTATTCTGCCAGTAGGCAGGCAATCCCACTCTGGTTGGGGCAGCCTTCAGGGAGCGAAATCTTTCCAGGTCAAATGGACCGACATTCTTCTTGAATCTTGCAGCTGGTAGCTGAGGGCGGATCCAGAAGTGCTTGTCCTCCTCATCCCAGCCAACACAGAAGTGATCGGTGTTCCAGCAGGTCTTGCAAGCATACACACCCTCATCCTCGATGGTCAGGTAACACTTACCACCGTTGAAGATGGTAGAGCGGACGCAGCCAGCAGTTCTTGCCTTGTTGGGCCAATCTGGGTTCTTCTTGTCGAAGTCCTTGAGTTGCTTCCTCCATTCTTCACGAAGCTTGTCACCCTCCCGCGTCCATGCTCGGATGGTCTCGTCGTCTTCTTCACCGGAGAGCTCCAGCACGTGTTGAACGCTGTCGAGGTATACTATGACATCCTCCGGTACTTGGGCGCCGGGACGAGGGGCTGGGTCACGGAGTCTGATGCTCGTGTCGCCCCTGGGGCTGATGGACTCTTTCTTGCTCGGGCCGGTGGTCACTTCGCGGGCTCGAGCACTCAAGTCGACAGTGATGCTGCTAGCGTTTCTCTTCCTTGGACCAGGGGTGATGGCGATGGCGGCATTGGAGCTGGATACACGCATAAGTTTTCCAGAACGAGGTTTGATGTCTTCGCTTTCTATGTTAGGGTTAGATGAGTACTAGAGATGGACGGACTGTACTCGCCTCCAATGGCATTGGCCTTGCGCTTGTTGTTTGTAAATGAGCGGCCGACAACGAACTTGCTACTTGAGTACTGTCAGAAAAAGAATGGCAATACAGATAGCGATGCCAAACTCACGGAGTATCATCCTGCTCAGCATCATCGTCGTCACGATCAAAGGGGTCAGGATTGGATGAGCGAAAAAGCTGTCTCTCCGCCTTCAAGCTGTTGATCTCCTGAACCTGGTTTTCGGACTTGATTATATTCAGCTTCTTCAGAAGATCTTGCTGTGACTCGTGCAGCTCCTCGAGTCTCTTAGCGAATTCATTTTGCTCTTTGTGAACTCGCTGCACAAATTCGCGCTGCTCGCTCTGCGTCGAGTCAATAATTGAGCAAACTATGAGGCGAGAGAGGATGTACCTTGATGTATGCAATTTCTGTAATGTTCGTCTCAATCAGAGTTCCGATGGAGGCAAGGTCGACACAGTCCTCTTCGACTGGAAACTTTGCATCTGGGGGAGGCATGATGAATGTGCGATGATTGTGAGAAGCAGATGAGAAGTTCAGTGTGCCGGTCAATTATCAGAGAACCAATGGTTGTTGAGGAATGAGTAGAGAAAGATTGAAATAAGGCAGACGCGGATGTGTGAGCGCGGATCCCTTCGAGTTGGAACTCAGAGTGAAAGGAAGCGTTGACGGAAGCCGCACTCTGGTCGTGACTGCCTTTTGAAGTAGGAGCCTGATCCTCAACCTTGTGAACCGACAGAAACCGGTGCTCTGCAACATTCTTGCAGAAAGAACCGGCGATATCGCGCTTAATCTCGTGCGGTTTGGCCAGGTCTTGATAGTGTCGAGCAGCAAACGCCCATCGTTTGTCTCAAAGCTTCACAACTTCGGTCAGTCGCTCTCACGTAACGCAGTATCTGTGTGTTTATGTAAAAGCTTCTACTTATCTTCCTCATCTTATGTAAAGGCTTCTACTTATTTTCCTCATCTTATCTTAAAAGCGTATACACGAGTAGTGTCGCATACAATTGGCTATCATCCGTTGTATTGATTGAGTAGAGTTCTGACCTGGTCCTCGTCGTTCGCTTGTATCGCAATATCAACGCCGTGCCCGCCTGTGCCATTATGTTGCATAGCCGTTGAATGGTCTTGCGCCGAGAGAGTGTTGAGCTCCGTCCTCATGCGACACACATCATCATACTGCTTGAAGTCAGTGACGTGCCGTTGGGAAGCTGAATAGTCACTCACCAGAATCTTGGCCTTGGGATAGATGTCTTTGAGCGGATCGAGTATCATCTGACATACCAGCACAGCACCAACTCTATTTTCCTGACCTGGCGCTGAGTAGCCGACTTGCTCGGGGATGAGGGTCAAGATCTTTGCACATTGATGTGCGCAGCCAGCAATGGCTGGATCATGGACAGGTTTCCCAAGACCGAGGTCGAGCACCTCTGCCCACATCTTTGTAAGCTCGATGGCATGTGACAAGCACTTGAGCCTCAGATTCTGAGAAAAGTTCATAGGCGTGCTTTGAAGCGCTGTTCCTGACACACATTCCTTTGTTCCTGACACTGTCAGACGGTGCAAGTCGAGTTTGCATTGCAGTCGCCAAGTATGTAGCATGATGTAACCTGAGAGACCTGGTGCGTAGATACGTTTTTGCAGATGTGCCTTGTCCCACTTGAGGTCGTCTGGAATCTGTTGTTCGATAGCATCAATATCCGAGTCCAATGCGAAAAGTTCTTGCGCTGAAAGGTAAAGGCTTTCGTCAGAGGAGGTCACGCGCTTGGCGAATCTTATACTAGTCAGCAATGAAACGAGAGCTTGAAGCGCGGCGACGTACTTGTGAATCTTATTGCGTAACAGATCCAAGAAACGTATAGTATATGCAAATTCATCCATACCCTTGGCATGATTGACAGGAATACCCTCTTGAACTTGAGGACGAAGCACTTCAGTATCAGTACGTTGACCGAACCCAAAAGCCTTTTCGATTGTGGGAAGGCGGATCTCCATATATTTGGCAGGGACCAGAGTCAATTCGCCCACTCCGCCAGAGCAGAATTTGTCAAGAACAAATACAGACCACATTAAGCGTCGTCTAGACTCTTGCTCGACTACTGAAAGAGAAGGGTCTTCGTGATTGAGACGCTTGGCAAAGGCCAGACGAGATGCAAGCCCAAGCAACATCAGCGCCTTTTTGGAGTGTACATGATAGTTGAATTCGAAAAAGGCGAGCAAAGTCAGAGCTTGTAAACGAGGAATGGTAAGATCGTCAAGATTCTGAAGTGCGTCCAATTCGGCTTCTCGCATCCACTGCGTTGCTCGCTCGTTGTCTTCTTGTGTTGTTGAAAACACCCGAAGAGCAGACCCGCAGACGACCTTGAGCAGAGACAAGTTTACCGTGTAGGTATGCCACTGACGTAGGAATGTTGCTTGATGCAGAAAACTCATGCAGCCTACTGGATACACAAATCTGAAGAAAGCTTCAATATACTCTGCAACGACTTCCTTGTCTAGACCCAAACTGTTGGATGTTGAATTAGATACAGCAAGGTAAAATAGCGTATTTCGGCTTACTGATAGTCTTGATTTATGTTCTGTGTGACTGGTCGTCGAGCGTATGGACGCGCCATCGGAGCTGGAGCTTGATAAATTTGACCAGGCTGCAAGTTAGAGGGTGGCGAGCCATGCTGTTGGTCATGACCGGGGACATCATATCGCGGTAATCCAGCTTCCCATTCATCTCGTGTCGCAGGGCTGTCGTCGCCGAGCGGCCCTTTGTTGACAGCAGGATATACGCAAGGTTGATCACGAATCGAACACGCGCCGCACGGGGTTCCACCAGAGCAGCGAACTTTTTGACGACGACACCAGTGGCATGCTGTCCGTGTCGAGACGCGTTCTTTGTTCTTCTGTACTCTGTTTCGAGGCGCGGAACGCGGTCGACGTGGAGTGGTCGCAGTACTCGTTAAATTAGAGCAGATATACCCATTACGCACACAGCTTCCGCAAGCTTGACGAGGGTTTGCGACGTCCGTCTCGCAGTGTAGTCGTCGCGTGCGACATTCGACGCAACCAACAGCAACTGCGGGTGTCGCATCCAGGGTCCTTTCGGTTGCTTCCGGATGCTGTTCGGTAGACATGATAATGGGAGATGGTTGTTTAGCAGAATGGTGTGTCGCTCAAGACCGAGGTGAACGCAAAATTGGGTGCCGAGAGTGGGGCTGCGGAACAGTTCGTCGCCCGCGACAAGCCTTTTCTTTTCGCCTTTCAGCCTCGAGCCATCAACAACTAAATTATCAGCAGGCCTTCCAGTTCATGGCCACAACTTTCAACCGCTGATGATGCGTGTGTGTAAGATCCGGTAGCTAGTATTCGCTTTGAAGTAATGTCTGGCCACGTACCGGTCTTCTAGCCTTGCAGTCACCACACATCTCAGACATCATCTTTCAACCTCGGACGATGCTCTCAATCATACACAGAGCAATCGGCGTTTCGAAGGCGTCTTCCTGGACGCCGTCATATTTTCGGCACTTTACTTTCAGCAGTCATCTCTGCCCAAGTTACGCAGAACTGGACGATGAGAAGCGCAGAGCCTACCTGGAAAAGAATGGAGCAAGAAAAAAATCTCGTTTACTCACCGATCCTGATTTTCGTGAGAGAGAAAACCAAAGAACAAGGGGTTTTCAAAAGATATCAAAGCACAAAGAGGAATTCGTGTTACGGTATGCGCTATACCGTTGGATAAAGCGATGTCGTTGGGTATGCACAGAGCTACCATGGAAGTCTTATCGTCCAATCTATTACAACCACCGTGTTGAACACTTGTGTACTGGCTGCGCATGGACTAGACGAAATGGGCTCAGGCTGTGGTGGGCAAGAGACGTGGGAGCCTCTAACAGCTACGACGAGTCAGACAGTCATGAGTATCTTTGTGGTGGTTTCTACTCACAGAGAGGATGGAACGAAGCGATGCCTGCTGGCTACGAAGACATTAGGCTTCTAAAAGACCTGGTGAAAAGAAAAAAACAACTCGATGACACCACATTCAAGAAGGTCTCATGTGCAAGACATCAAAAAACGCAATGCGCTTGCGACAGTATCTCTGAAGCCTACTGCGACAGTTTCGTCAGGCAATATCGAAACTACCCACGAGACTGGCCAACCGGACATCAAGACCAAACGTCGAACTTGTTGGAGACTTTTTTGGATCACACTGCCTGAAGCCGTGATCAATCGAACGTTGGCACACAGTCCGCTGATGTCCACACCGTCGGTCATGATATTGAATGTTAGACATATCTAGCTCAGATGGATGGATGGATTATACCGCCTCAGAGCTCTCAGCCGACCAAGGCTCTTCTGATCAAACCATCGAAATGCAGATTCTTTTTGACGCTGCTCTCACCACCCAGTAAGAGCTTGTGGTGTTGGGACGAAGAGTCATGAAGAGAATATGTCTTGAGACCCCCATGCATCAAGTAGTGTCTCACATGGCCATTCATTATCAAAGTCTGGGACTGATTCAAGGCACAAGAAACTGCGTACTCTTGGAGTGGGAGCACGCATTGGGCACTACAAAAGAAGAGATTCTACACGATGACTCTTCCACATTCTTTCATCAGCATCCAATGAACAACAGAAACATCATGCCTCTTGATATAGTTGTCAAAGGCGAAGGCTCTGCCAGCCGCTTGGCAAACGTCGTCAAAATTGTCATCGCATTCAGGTCCGAGGGTCTCTATCGCAGAGAAGCCAGCACAACTCTGTTCAAAGCGGTCCAACAGCTCACGGACACACTGAACAAGACCTCGCCACGTTCCGACAGTCGACACTGTGTGTTCCAGGCCACTTCGGACGGTCCAATCACCTCTTGGAAGATTGGCCCCCTTCATTGCCAGACCGAGACTGTCAGACTCCCATCTACGAGTGTCGTTCAAGAAACTCACACAACCATCACCTCCTGCAGCATTACCGTCCACGATTTACCGATTCTTGAACAAGTTGGCAACGCCATTGTTAGACTGCCCTGCGTTTCCAGTGTCAACACACTATGGTCTCTGGACGACCTGGCCAATGTCCGTCTGAAAGTTGAGGTCCATGAGTTGGCCGCCAAGGACGCTCTCAACAAAGCGACTGCAATCGCCTCAAGCATCGGTTTCACAAAGGTCGTGGCAAAGACGGTGGAATTGAAGGACTCAGAAAAGGTCGCGATCAATAGCAGTAGTCTGTTTGAAGAGACTAGTCAACGCGCACACGCATATCAGTCAGGAAGGCGTTTTGGACATGGCTGCCTTCCGGGAGACTACGAGGAAGTTGTCTCTACAGGTATCAGAGGCGATGGCAAATGGACTGGTTGCGATGATGCGGGTCATCTGGACGTCTGGAGTTTGGTGTTTGCGCCAAAAACCATCACGATGCATGCCAAGGTCGAGGCTAAGTTCTCTGCTATCAGCTCAACCGGATGGGTCTACGAGGAGTTCAACGAGCATCGCTTCATCACTAGCTGATGCATGAGGCGAATCGTTTAATTGCCACCGAGCGCGATGCACATCAAAATGGTCACAAGAAGCAGGGTCCAGAGTCTTTGCAACCGATCAATGCTACGTCAACATTTCTGGTCAACCGAGCCTCATCACAGAAAAACATTGACAATGGGCCATTTGGTTTCATGCGAATGACCGTGCCACTGAATGGATTCTTATCGATAGTCACAGGGACAAAGAGGCATGCTTCTACTGCATGTTATCAAAATCATAGAGTAAGTAGCGCTTGAAGTCATTCGGTTCGGCACGTTTGTGACACATCTCTCCATATGATATGTTCGGTTCCGCTGTGGCAACTTGTCTGTGATGCCTCATGGCGTAGACCGGCCGTCTTGTTTCAGTGAGCATTGATCTATGACAGCAGGTGTGTTAGTGAGATGAGAAAGCTTGACACTAAACGTAGACTTAGGGGCACAGGAATTGCACCAGAACCGAGCTCTCAGTCTAGCAAAGGCTCCTCACAACATAGCGGTCAAAAGGCACAATGATTTTTGGTTTTCGATGTAGGTCCAAAGAGATCAAGGGGCAGTATCGCTCTTGATGGGCATGTACTTGATCATCAAAAGCATCCTGCCTTTTTGCAGCTATGGTTACAAGGCCTTACAGGCGCGAGGGAGTTCGGTGCCGGGTCAATTTCTTTGCGGCTACGTCTACGTTTGGCTAAAGAACATCAAGTCACCGGCTGTTCGCAATCGGAGCTGGCAAATCCATAATCGATCAGCTGTGACTTGGTTCTCATGAATATTGACTACAACAGCGAGGAGAACGCTTGTCAACGCGGCAACCATAGCGAGGCTCTTTGTCACGTCCTTTCATGTTTGTACACTGCACAACAAAGCTATTTCGCAGTCGTGTTCACCACTGCACATCGTGAATCAATCCTTCGAGGAACCCAAATGTTTCAGGCTACCTCGAAAAAGACCATCACATCATTGCAACTCATCTTCGCTTCTCGTAGACGTACCAAGGCTCTTTGCAGACGTCGTACTTTCTGTAAGTGGGAAACGTGACTCGTTGAATTGTTTTGCTGACGCCAGGACAGGCAGTCGCGTCAAGCAGGCCGAACACGAGGCAGATCTTCTTGCTTGGTTGTGATTGAAGTGTCGCTTCACTCTTTTGGCTTGAGCTTGCGTTGAACGCGCTTTCTTTCAACTCCACGACTTTGTTCGAGCGCATCTTTGCACCTACGACGCACTTGCACATACATCACAGTCCATTCACTCACCCAACTCGCACCGTCATTTCGCTATTATCTCAGCCTTCACTTCGTTGCACTCAAGTTACCCATCCTTTGCTTCACAACGATCAGCTCGCAGTCTTTATCAAAACGAACGAAGACCATCATTTCCCTTCCAGAACAATACCTCGACAAACGCATATCCCTCACGATGCCTGCCAGATTCCCTGACATGCCTGAGATCATCGCATCCGCTGATGTGAGTTGATCCATTTGTTCTGATTCTTCGTATGTCTGACCAATAACAGCTTCGCAAAGGTCCTGTGGAACAAGATACTATTGGCTGGATGAATGCCGTCCAGAGTTGCCTTGACGATTACACCTCCTGGGATCGTTACGCCGACGGCCAGATCTACGTCCGCATCCACATGGACAAGACCTCATGCACACTGGCACGTATCAGTCTGAGAGCGACCGACACAAACAAGTCCAAGGGACTGTCAAAATACTACAGCAACGAACTTGAGCCCGCCATCTGCAAACTTGTCCGACAAGAAGAGAAGAGGGTTCAAGAGATGCCTGAGTCTACACCCGACACAGAGAACGAGGACGATGGTGAGCAGGAAGCCAACAAGGAACTTGGAGGAGCAAAGCGCAAGAGAGAGGACCAGGAGGATTGTCCGGAGTCGGCAAAGAAGATCAAGCAGGAGGCAGACCAGAAGTGTGAAGGTATCATCGAAGGACTTCAAGACCTACGTGACCGCGTTGCACAGACGGGTTCCAACACTATAGTCATTCGTCGTGCCTTCTTGAAGCTTGAGGGAGATATTCTCGAGCTCATGGCTGCCGAGGGTTGAGGCGAAGGGATCAAAATGGTACATGAAGGTTGTCGAAAAGGAAGTCCAGGATGTTTTTCAACATACGGAGTCATCAGTGTCTGGCTTCATGCTTGAACCATGCTCTGACCAAATTTCAAAGCCCGCTCAAATACAACGGAAGAGTTTTCAAAACGGCTATGTCCGCATTTCATGGAGTCGTGCCTTCTTGAAGTGACACTACCAATTAGATGCCCCTTCCTCTCTGCACTGGAGGCTATAGATGTCACGTCCAGTCACCTGCCACTACCACACGTGAGGCATCCAGTTCATGGTAATGTACAGGTTCTTTTGCCACTAGGGAATTCGTCTACAGAGCCTCATTCAACATCAAGCTCTCAGCGGTGGCGAACATCCTCGCAACAAAAAGCGCGCATCTCTACAGCTCTTCGCGTGGTTGAGTGAGGTCGGTCACTGAACTTAATGCACTCCCGCTCACTCCAGAGATTGCCGAATTCATCATCACTTCTCGACTCCACTCTCACAAAACCCTCAATCTCACAGCTTTCACTTTCACAACACCCGCCAACTTACCTATAAGAACCTGCCACTTCTCAGACTCCACTCTCTCGCTCTCTTTCTCTCCTCCACATCAACGGACTTGAGCAAGCCATCCATCATGTCCACCGATCCTCAACCAGAACCGCCTCAAACAATGGCGCAAGAACTTCCCCAGGACTTCAAGATGCCTGACATCGTCAAGACAGCTGAGGTTGGAGATCTCGTCTACTCGCTTTGATACGGAGACTGACAGTGTTTAGCTACGCAAAGGGTTCGGTTAACCAACGTACGGTTACTTGGATGAACGAAGTTCAAAGTCACCTTCCGCACAAGAAAGCTTGGATCCGTGCTTTCGACAGCACCTTCTACATCAGGACCTATAGTACAGTTTGCCGGTACGAGGCGAAAATTTATCAAGTCTCCAAACACGAAGAGCTGGCAGATGTACCCATGAAGCCCGTCAACACGTACATCAAAGAAGATCTTCAACCCGCTATTGACGCTCTGGCCGGGAGAGAAAAGCGACGTCAGAGAGCTATCCAAGAAAAGGCCCAGGAGGTCACCGCGGCAAAGAAGCGCAAGAGAGAGGAAGATCAGGAGGTAAACAAGAAGCTGTCAACTATCATCGATGGACTCCACACCCTACGCGAGCATATCGACAAGAAGACTGATAACATCGATGTTGGCACTCGTCGCAAGTTCCTCAAACTTGAGAGCAAGATCCTTGACGAGATGGTTACCAGTGACAGCGAGGAAGACGACAGCGATGATGATTGAGAGCATTCACCAAGGATGATCATATTCAAATTCTGCTACGGAGGACAAAGACTTGCTCTCCAATTACTGCAATAACAGATAACAGTCTCTGTCATTCAATTAGGAGACTCACAATAACACAATCAGAAGATCTACCAAAGACAGTTTCCATTCATCGTGAAGTGTGTACTGAGAACCATACACTCACTTGTTCATAGAGATGATGGTCTTTCTGAGCCTCTTCATAACGTTCGAATTGATGTGAGACCCCGATGATGAGGCTCGATATGAGGCTCGTTTCGACTCTTGTTTCGCCTCTTGTTTCGCCTCTCGTTTCGCCTCTGAGTTCGCCTCCAAATAAGTTCGCCTCTGAGTTCGCCTTCAGATAACTTCGCCCGTAACCTCGCCTCTAACTTCGCCCGTAACCTCGCCCGTAACCTCGCCCGTAACCTCGCCCGTAACCTCGCCTATGAACCTCGCCTCTCGTTCCGATCCTCGATTCGACCCTCGATATAACCTTCGAGACGAGGCTCGATGCAACCCTCGAGAACTCGCGAAAAGAGCCTCGAACTGACCCTTCCAAGTCGTGCTCGAAATCATGTCACATTCGTCAACACCTCCATCACACGCATTCGACGAACTCCGCGAAGATATGGAGATGAAGCAATCTCGACTCCTCCGCGAATTGCAGGAACTCAGAGAAGAGTTGTTGGAATTGTCGATTGGTAATGTCACCAAGGACGCCGGATAGGAGACTAGAAGAATGAGCAATTTGAAAGAGGGAAATGTAAAGGTTATGGATGAGGATGAGGGAGAGAGTAGCAGGAGAAAAGAGTGGGAGAAGACGAAGTCGAGGTTGGGAAGTATTGTTCGCCGCCATTGAGTAAGAAGCTAATGTATCTGTTGGATGCACCAGACGCAAGTTAAGCAACAAAGAGACAGGGGAAAAAGGAGTATACTGGAAATAAGATGCTTTCTTCAGTATCTTGCCTAAATTTCCTGCACAAGGATGTCAGCGATGGTATGGTTCGTTGAAATTTGCAGATAAGAACCTAGAAAGAGGACCTTAAACGCCACCGCTTCTTTGGCATGGTCAATTTGCACAAACACTGTTCCTTTCCTTGCATATCATGTTGGACCAAGGATGAACAGATCAAATAGTGTCCTAGCAACCTTTGCTCAAAAACCCTCTTTCATGCATACGCCCTTTTCAAACACTTCTCCTGGCATTCCGATTCAAGGCCCCTTTCCTATTTGTTCCAGACCATCTCGGCCAAAGCTACCGCCACTGCCATAGTCATGTAGCGAAAATCATCCACCAACTGACGGATATCCTACCTAAGAAAATGTCATACTCATTACCTAAAGGTTACGAGATGCCTAGCTTCATCAAAGACCCAGAGGTATTGCTTCCCTGGCCCCTCCAAGATGAGTCTCCATACTAAGCCCATCCCACTACTAAGCTCTCCAAAGGCCCCACGATCAAAAACCCCTCGCCTGGATCAACAGTGAGTGTCAAAAAGCACCTCAGCCGCCGAGGAAGGCCATGAATTGGAGGCTGAAGATATCTTTGAGGACTTTGGGAGGATTGGAGATGCATTGGATGATTTCGCTGACGGCGTTGTGAGTGTTGGAGTGGAGAGGAAAGAGGGATGGCGTTCGCAGAGACAGATGCTTAGGAGTTCGGAGGAAGGTCATACGTGGAGACAGTCGGAGTTGAAGAGACTTGTCGGTTGATGTTGGAGAGATGTCGGTTGCGCCATGGTAGAAGACGAGGCGGCGAAGCGAGCGAAAGGAGTATTTGGATGCCATCTGAAGTCTGATATCATCCTGGTCAAGAAACACCACATTCGTTACAGAATCAGCAAAAACATACACACTCTGAGTTTCGTTAGATTTGTCATGGCGGTGTCTATCTCACTTCTTCGCCGGAGCCTTCGTGAAGAAGGAACTCAACTTCATCATACCCGTGGTGTTGACCTTGCCCAGTTGTTTGACACCTCTACTCGTGTTCTTTTTCTTGGCCTCCTCTTCTTCCTTCTTCCTCCTCTTTGTGGCCTCTCTCTCTTCAGCTTCCTCATCGTTGACACCACTGCGTTTGCGAGAGATATTGTCCGAAAGAGAACGTAACGCTTGTGCGCGTCGCTTTTGGTCGGCGATGTGGGAGAGGTGGCACTCGAGGGGTGCGAAGTCGATGGGCGAGGAAGACGACTTCAAGAGAGTGTTCAGGGGTGTGTGGAGGGTCGAGGGTATGTAGGTCGAGAGGAGGAGGTTCAGGGCAGTACGGAGGCGGAGGAGCGAGGCAACATTGGCGGGGGCGGATTCTGGTGCTGAAGTAAGGGAGGTGGCCTCGGTGACAGCGGAGACTTGTGATTGGTTGGCGGATGTCGAGGGAGTGGTCGAGTCGGTGTCTATGGTTGGCGGTGAGGCTTCCTCTTCTTGCGACTCGGTACGTTGTACGGCCATCATGGGTATACGTAGAGCTTCCTGCACGAAGTGGCTCTCTATCGAAGCGGGCAGACCATTCGCGGCCATGCGATTGGCTTTCTTCACGAGCTCGGTCAGGAGCTTCTCGTTGGAAAGACGGAACATCTTTTCGTGTCCAAGGTCCACATTGTCGCATACAGCATCTGCTCTCTTCTCAAAGGATTCTTGGATCTTGGTGGAGCGGATCAGATGTGTCAGGTGTTTCGCTTCTTCTGCCAGCTTGTCCAGGTGGTCGTCAATGGTTAGGAAGAGTTGCTCATGCGAGTCCGGGCCAGGCATCAAGGCGGGTAAGAGGATAAAGAGAGGGTCGACAGGTGTTGCGACGAAGAGGTCGGCGTTCTCGACAGTGTATCCCTTCGAGACCAGCGATTCGTCTGCTGAACTGTCGGAGGCATATGCATCTGGAGCGACTAACCAACTACGTGGGGTCTTTTTCGGAGCGGCGACTTTGGTGAACTCGTGAATCCCTTTCTCTGGGCAAAAGAAGTAGCGCGTGGGACCAGAGGTTGCTGGGTTTGGGAGGGTAACAATGCGAGCGTCTGGAGAAGCTCCTTCCGGCAGAACGAAAAGAAGAGGTGGGTTGTTGCTGCTTGGTTCGAGTGTGGCACTTTCAATGGCTTTTTCTTCTACGACTTCTGCAGCTTTAGCTGAAGTTTTTGTTGCTCGAGTCTTCATGTTGAGTTGTGTTTAAAAATACAAAATAACAGATGTTTGGAAAGCGTTTCTGCCAGGAGACGCGCCTTTTGGAAGAAAGTCATTAGACTACCCAAAAGCGACCAAAGTGCGACGCGTGTCGTGTCTGCTTGGCGTTTTGGACCCTGCAAACTGGTGATTGGGTTGTGATGCAGGTCAGATGCACCGGCTCTGCATGTTTTAATTGCATTGGACATCATCATCTTTGAGAAAACGCTTCTGGCTATCATATATCATCGGATATTCTTCAAGACATACTAAACTTCCTCCTGTTGTTCGACCATAATCATACATCTTCCCGACAGGTCAAAACAAGGTTAGCCGGTGGCTTTTCGAAGGAGCCGAAAAACAGTGCATTTCCTAGACAACATCGCGGCGCACAGCGTACCGAACAGCGGGTTACACTGATGTTCGACCTTGCATCACTTGCATCAAAATCGCACCGTTGTGTACATATGTCATGTTGACCGTCTGTCGACTCTTTAGCATCAAACTAGCTGTACCATGAAAATGCAGGTTCGCCAGTCACCCAAAGCCAAAGGTATTCAAGCTCCTCTCGACCCTGTGTCAAGCATGAACCATGTCAGTGCTGACCACATCACAGCCACGGCCAACCAAAACAACGCCAATTGGCCGCCAAAATCTCCTCTCGAAGCGCTGCTCAGTTCGCCGAATGGAAAAAGACGCTGGCAACAACACCAAGATCGCATCAGTCAAGATCGCGACCGTAACGTCTCTCCTTCGCCTCGCAAACAACCACCCTCGTCCAACAAAGCACTCCAAGACATGATGGCCGTGTCTGATGGCGATGAGGATGATGAGGAAATCCTGCAACTACAACTCCAAGCCATCCAAGCCAAGCTCAGATTGAAGAAACTACAGAAACAAAAGTCGTCGCAATCTGCCCACGATGACGACTCGAGACCCAGTTCGGAAAACAGCAACTCGCCACGGAAGAGACAGAAGACACATGCATCAACCTTTGATACCGCCGTCCAAGTCACGGTCTCGCCAATTAAGAGTCACATGCCACCACCTCCTCTCCCTGGTCCAACATCCCCAGCACGCGTGCTTCTCGGCATCGATAAAGGCCTCAGAGCGAAGGACGTCTCGCTGAAAAGAGCTAGGAATGGGACAACTGTGCCGAGCAAGACGACGACTCGAACGACGCTACCTACAGAACCCGAAAGACCAAAGCAAAGTTTCAGCGACCGCATTGCTGCCAGTCGTCTTTCTGCAGAGCAACAACAAGCAAAACAAGAAAGGATCGAAAAGTCCAGGTCACAAGGCTTTGGACTTGCCGCGCAAGCCACACCTCGCGCAAGCCGAGAGGCAGCACAACCCAGACCGCAATTGTCACGTACACAAAGCGATAGACCAACCAGACAACTACCTTCGGAGAGCAGTGTCAGTAGCTTCAGCCGTTCAATACCCACACCGTCAGCTTCACAAAGTACATCCATATCCCAGCGTGCCCCTCAGCCCTCTTCGTCATCATCTGAAGTCAGAGGTCGATCGTTCCGCCCGGCCGAGGGCTTTTCCTACGATGAGACGAACACATCCACCGAACCTTCGACCGATGGATCCTGCTTCGAAAGCTTCTCATCGTTGCATCTATCCAAGCGAAAAATCCCACACACAACACTAGCAAGAGCTCTTGATAGCAAAGAGGTCTACACACTGCCTCGCTTGCTGAAGGAAGTCAAAGCACCCATATACGAGCCACCAGACTGCGAGACTGACTTTGTCGTCCTTGCCGTTATCGCCTCCAAGTCGACACCATACGACACCCGCCCAAAGCACAAGCAGACCTCTTCTGTGGAAGATGACGACTCTGGCCCAACCAAGTTCATGGTCATGACGCTTACTGATCTGAAGTGGGAGGTGGACCTGTTCCTTTTCGACACTGCTTTCGAAGCTTTCTGGAAGATGACACCTGGTACTGTCGTTGCCATGCTCAACCCGAGCATCATGCCCCCAAAGACGAATCAACATTCCGGTAAATTCAGCTTAAAGCTCGCTAGCTCAGAGGATTCTGTTATGGAGATTGGCTCAGCAAGAGACCTCGGATTCTGTACAGCTCTGAAAAAGAACGGGCAAGAATGTCACTCATGGGTCAACGCGCGCAAAAATAAGTTCTGCGACTTTCACGTCGAGCTGGCTGTTAGCAAGACGCGAGCTTCACGAATGGAAGTTAACACAATGTATCGTCCCAACAGCGAGCACCAGAAGAATTCCAGAGTGCTGCCTAATGGTCACTTCGAACGCAGACAGGATTCTAGTAAGAAAGACTTCGAAAGTAACGAGCGATACTTTATGGTTCCAGGCTCTCGCACAACCGCCTCACTACTCGACTCGGATGATTTCGGTAAAGCGGAAGCCATGCGCCGTCGCTTGAAAGACAAGGAAAAGGATCGTCTACTTGCTGAGAAGCTTGGTCAGATGGGCAATGGCATTGGCGCAGAGTACTTGCAGCGTTCTTCAGGCGCATATGAGCGCAACAAGAACACTGCTTCCAGCTCTGCCAACGAAGACGCACCACTGTACAAACCAACCGCCGCCGAACTTGGTCTGATCAACAAAAACCCCTCAAATATCCGGCTGAGCCCAGCCAAGAACCGCAGGGCGCTTTTCTCTGTCCTACCTGGCGGCACCAAGACCACAGCTGCAGGTCCTGAAGCCATGGGATGGGGTGGCCATGGAAGGCGAGGCCTGGGCGACCAATCTCGCAAGCGCGAGGTTAGTCCTGAGAAGGGGCAAACAAAGATTGATACACATGCAAGACCTAGCTCTATTGCTTCTTCTATGGCCGGCGCTGGCGCTGGACCTGGAGAAAAGAGCCCTAAAAAAGCAAGATTCCAACTTGCAAAGGGTATCAGAGAGCCTGGTAGAGATAGCTTGGGTGACGGCAGGGTGATTTTGCCTGTTGACAGCGACAGCGATGACTTGGAGATCATCTAGGTAATTGGACCGGTGTTCTAGAAACGATGCTGGTTGATGTGTTATGGCTCTCTTTCTTCATACCTCTTTTTATCTCCAATATCCTGGTCGGATAGCTACCGATCTGCCTCATCGCTTTATCAACTTGCCTGGAGCGGTACATGTTCATCCAATAATGCTTACTCTGACTATCCCCTCAATTACTCGTTTGTATGCTCATTGTGTTTCAGTACTCCGAGTCATGCTCGGTATTCGGATTGCGGATGCTTCGGAATCAAAACCCGACTGGTCAAAACCCGTAGCTGTCAGCTGTGACCCTGCCATGACGTATGGCTCCAACCTCACCTCATCCTCGAACATAAAGTTACCAATCTTCCTGCTGGCTTACAACAGCATTCACATATCTACGCAAGGGACTTGAAGCATCTGCTAGAAGCTCGAGAAGCACACCGATAATTTCTACCGCCCGTAGACTCTTGCATCAACAAACCATCGTCGAACCTCTGCCTCTTCGGGGATCCACTGACCGGAACTCTACACCCCGAACCATACCGAAAACTGCACTTGCTATATCATGGACACCACTACTGCAATCAGCATAGCCGAAATTCTCGGCCCCACCGTCTCCATCGCAACAGCAGGAGCAATCATCTCGATCTCAGCACTCTATACACCTCTGCTTTCATCCTCGGCACGCTCGCAAGAATCGTCAAAACCCAATCCGGCCTCGACTCTACCAGCCATTCGCTTCATCTTCAGTCGTGGCTCGCATTTCTTCCCCCAAGCCGCCGTCTTCGCAGCAGCAAATCTTGGCTTTTTGGCTTATCATTCTCCTGCTGGTCATGTGGTGAGAGTGCTCGGAACTGAGACCTCGAGGAGAAATGGGTTGATTCTGGCGGCTGCGCTGAGTATGGCTATTGGGCCTATTACTGGAATCATGTTGCCGATTTGCAATAACCCCTTGAGGGAGATGGCGGAGCTTGAGAGGCAGGGCAGGGAAAAGGAAATTGATGAGGAGGATTTGAAGAAGATGGTGAAGAGATTTGAGTGGTTGAATTATTTGCGCGGTGTGCCGATTTTGGTTGGTGGCATGTTGGGGTTAGCTGTGGTTGCTGGCTAGACTGCGAAGAAAAGAAGGCCATGAACTCTCGTGTCTCCCGCGATCAAAGCTTCATCAATCTAGCTCGCTGTAAAAATTCACAGTGATGTTCAAAGTTGTCCAAATGTCCATAAAAGCACGGCAGATATCCCGCGTAGTCCCCTTTGTCGATACTCTGGCGTCGTTTCCACGTTAGGACTTGGCAAACCTACGTTTCCCTACTGCATAAATGCACGACCGACGTCTTTCCCCTCGACTCGATAAGTAAAATTTACGTCTTTATCTAATATCTGCTTAGGATATCTCTATCCTCCCCATCTTAATGCCGACAAAACCATACTTTTGCACTAGACACCTGCACGACCGATATCCCTCCCCTCGACACGAGAGCTAGACTATTACCTTGTAGATCGTGATTCACCGACGTGGTTCGCTTCCTCGCCTCCCCCCTCTGCTCGTCGCGGCATTAAGGCAACGAATCGGCAGCGGCAGCAGCACAGGCAATGAAGAGGCTAGGACGGTAGGCGATGAACATGTCATGTGGTCATGAGTTAAGAAGGAAGGTCGAGAGCGAGGGACGGGTAGTTTATATAGATGGAGAGGGGATTTTTTTGGTCCCTTGCTTAATGGGTAGGGAGGAATGTAGTTTGGCGTTTTTCGACACTTGGAGGATATGCTTCTTTCTAGTTCTGTCGGAATGAAGGATTTGTATGATCAATATGGGAGTACGTTCTGTTTCTGTAAGATGAGAAAAGAATAGTCGGGTGCAAGAGACACTCGTTTTGTGAATGCATGTCGGCTCTTCCATTCTGCTATTATGACTTCCATAGCTACTAATCTGTAGCGTTTGAGTATTGCCGACGTATGGCTTACGGCGTGAGTGTTCCATGTATTGTGCAGCGCCAAAATCAGTTTGCAGGCTCGTGGCGTCGTAATCCAGATTTTATTAATCGCTCTTTCCCTGTAATGATCAACTTAAATTTGACATGTGATCATTCACTGTTCCTTCCACACCCATCATTCTAACTTGCAACGCGCGTTGTAATTCAAACTTCTCTTCCATCAACTTTCTCTTCTTGAGATCAACCAACTCAACACGACAGATTCGTCAACGACTCTGGCGGATTTCGACGGGCAATCTTCAGCCTCCGCACCTGATTTGCCAGATCTCGTGCTCGTCAACATGGCCGCCAGAACTCCAAAGCTGGAGCCTATCGACGAAACACAACCAGGTCCCACCCAAGATCTCGACCAGGTCCCCGCACAAGACTTTGTTCCAGTCGTCATGCAAGACTTCGGACACGCCCCTATTTACGACTTCGGACAGGCGCCTGCACAAGATCTAGCCCCCCAGCCTTTCCCTGGACCTGCCCAGATCCCTGCCCCTGTTACTGGGTATCATCGAGACATCATCCTCCCTGCACTTATCGAGATCAGCGGGGCCATACGCAACCATGATCGAAGACTCGACAACAGCGTCACCAAAGCAGACTTCGAGGCCACGGTTGAGACAGCTGCCAAGTCCCAGCAGGCCCCAGAACGCATCGACACCCCAACTATTGCAGAGGTCAATGTTGCCTTGGTGAAGGAGAATGCAGACCTCAAGGAGCAAATCAGAGTCAAGGACGAGCTTGTCGAAAGTCTCCGAAGAACTGGAGAGAAAGCAGGCGAACCAGAGAGAGATGGTGCTTTGCCACTACATCGTGTCTCAGCTTCGGAGGGTTCAAGATCTGCAAGATCTGCCAGTCACCAAGTTGGACCAGATCTTGCTGGGATGAGCAGACATGGTACACATGTCGACGATCCGATCATACTGAGCGACAATGAAAGTTATGGAGCTTCGGACGACCCTACACCTCATGATTCGGAAAGCCTCAGAGTCAAGATGGAGATCGATGATGGAGATGCAAACACCATGAACCTTGAGGGAGAAGCCGAAACCACGGCACCCGTGGACCAGAAAGCTTTGATCAAGATGACCTCAAACGATGAACCGGCAGTCCAGGGCTACGATGACAACGATGTTACGGACGATCAAGAAGAAAGAATGACTCTGCTAAATTTCGCGTTAGCTAGAGCCCGCGAGCGATCTGTATCACCGCAGCTTGCGCATCTCAGTCCAGTCTTCACGCCTTGGGTAGATGGAGCTGGACAATTGAACGTACCCAAATCCATGCACGATGACAGCTACGACGAACTTGCGAAGTTTTGGCGTACTCAGATGCAGGAGTTGAGATCCATGAATGGTAGTTGGTCTACTATGAGCACAGAGAAAAAGTGCCTGAGAACGATGCTGCTCGGACGCAACAGCCGCTGGACAACCATGGAGCCTGGCGAGTACGCTTGTGGTCATTGCGCTGATGAGCAAAACATGTGCCTGCGTCAATACGACGGTCGCCTTTGGGCGCTCCCTCTATGGCCAGGGCTTCTTGGACGTGGGCCCATACTCTTACAGAGGTATATTCCTTCGATCAAGCTTATCACCAGATCTCAGAAAGGTGTTCACGTGTGGAGAGACTAAGAAGGATCGATGACTGAGGATGAGGAAAGAACATAGCATGATTCGATATGGTAGCTTTGCTCTATCAGCTCTCGAAAACAGATGGGTCCAAGACTTGCTTGCTTATGTCGAGATTGCCAGCCATTAGCTAGCTTTGACAGATTCCGCACAGGTGAAATTAACTATCAATCACTTTTTACACATCTATTTGAAACCGAATTATCACAGGGTGATGAAGCTGATATACTTGATCTGTTTGAGGTAAGCCTTCTTGGACTCCCTTTCGCTCGAGTATGTCATTTGTAAGTTAATCTAGATTATACACCAGATCTTGTTGACCTAAAGACTTGGTCACTTGGTCACTTGGAAAGCAAACACAAGGATCCAGATCTATATCTCAAGCTACCTGTAAGAGAACCACCATCGAAGGCTAGGGGTGCTAGGACGCTGAAGTTGTCGGACGACAAGAGTATAAGTAAGTTTCAGGATCTAGGTCAGCTTTAATACTCAACATCCCACGAAGGAAGAATTTGATATCTATGGTTTGAGGATTTGGAAAATGGATTAGAGAGCAGATAATATTAGTTACAAAGCTGATATCGTATCGCTGTTATGCTCCTGTCATGATGGAAGGACCTTGTTTGTTCTGTTCGTGATTCAGTTGCCTTCCTTCAACGCTTTCTCCCCGATCTCGACTGCTTCCAGTTTCCTCAAATTCCACGCCTGATCGTTAAAAACATCATTCCTTGGTGTTCTTCGTCCGAGATCTGATCAAGCTCTGGACTCGGCATCCTCCCCTGAGATCTGCTTGACCTTGTCTTCACGGGTATCGCCCAGAGCTTCGGGAGCAGAGGTATGGTCGACCTCCTTGTTGATGTTTTCGGTACCGCCTTCATCAGCCAAAGTCTTTTGAGTCTCGGAGATTTTGGTATCGTTCTCAGACCTGGGAGCCTAGTCTTCGGGCGCAGCCTGCTCGTCGGCTTCGACTCCAGCCTTGATCTCGGCGATTTGCTGCAAGTGTTAGCTGGAAGAAGATTAGATCTCGGTATCATCGTGCTCACCTTGATCTTTGCGAGTTTGGCCATCCTCTTCTTCTCCTTTTCCTTCTCCACTTCCAGTCTTCTGGCCCTTCCTCTCTGGAAGTCGGCGATGTAAGCCTCACGAGCTGGACCCTCCGGAAATCTGTACACTGCGCACATGCCCCCGTATTTCTGGGCATCCAGCCTATCCTCCAAGTCCTCCAAGGCATCCACGAGATCAGGGGGGTGAGGGATGTTGAGGATCTTGCAGTGTTCGACCCAGGCCTCCAAGAGAGGAGGGGGGTGAGGGACGTGGGAGGTCTTGCAGTGTTCGACCCAGGTCTCTAAGAGGGTGGGCTTTTTTGCGGGCTTGTCATCCTCGACGGGCGAGAGCTTACGCTTCATGGAGGTAGGTTCATCTTTGGAGGGATTGGCGAAAGACATGACTGGAAGATCGGATCTGGCTAGTCAGCACCAGATCTGGAGCTTTGAGGATTGGTCAGTCTTACCGAAGAGTCTTGGGCGAGGAAGTTGTAGTTGGAAATCTGGATTGGAAGTAAAAGTGTTGGGCCGAATCTGACTGGTTATGTGCGAAATCTGCCTGCCTGAAGTTGGCTGCAGATGGCTCGAATTGGCTGAAGTGTTTGATGTAAGAGAGAAGAAGGATGTCCAAGCTGAGAGGTGGTTTATATAGTAGTGCCAGTCGTGTGTGAACGTTTTGGTAGTCGAAGTTGATGAACATCAAGATCGATTCTCACAGTTTCCAAACGTGAGGTACAGCATATAACACTTCTCGCTTTAGACATACTTAGTACCCTTTCTGTTATCGGATTTGGTAGATGACAGACAGAAGTTTCATATGGAGGATGCAGTTGTTCGATGAGGCTTTTGAGCTTAAAGCGCCAACCACAAATGACGCGGAGCTTCTTCGTGTTGAAGATGACGGCCAGGTTGATAGAGGGTACTCTGGTTTTTGCTCGTCCCATCTCGCTCTTTCCTTTCTTGACTATTCTGCTCTAACGCTCGATACTTCGGAAAGAGTGACGCTCACCCTGATGGCTTTTACAATTCTTTACCTGGCCACCATTACCTTCGTCGTAGAGGCATCCATCGTCTCGCGCCATTCTACTACTTTCTCCATCAAGTTCGTGTTTGTACAATACCAACAAGAGCGAATGACTTGATGATGACATGCCTTTCCAGAAGCCGTTATGTCTATGGGCAATCAACGTGTTCATTAAAGCAACTCTCGGCTCATCGCTTGCTCTCAGCAAAGTGCCCAAAAAGTTTTCGGACCCTGGAGTGTAGCACAAAGAAGATGGTTCATCCTAGCAAACACTTGTTGGCATGCGCGGCGTTTCATTTCCACGACCTCATCAGTGCAGCTGCCAATCTCTCGCTCCTCCATCTCTCTTCCCTTTCCTCACCAAATTCATCATCACGCAGAAGAGGCATTCGATCCCCAACGTCTCTCACAACCTCTGGGCCATCCTAGCGTTTGTCTCTATTCTCATCCAGAACGTTCCACGTACCACAGAGTTGACAGATGAGGCTGCTTCCACTACGTTGTTGCGATGGATGGTAGTGTGTTGGAGATCTTGGGAGGATCTGTGAGAGGCTTAGACTGGCCAGCTGTAGGGTTGAGGTCTACCGATTTGACAGACGAGGCTGCTTCCAAGCCGGAATCCGATGATGGTTGTCTTGATGTGGTAGCGGCTGCTTGGACTTCGTCGTTGCCGCTGGAGGGTAATCTCTCGGAGATCGCCGGAAGATCTGTAAGAGTCTTCCCGTTAAGGGGTATTGCGGGAGTGATGACGTCCGCCAGAAAGGAAATCTGAGAAGATCTGGTGGACTGTGTCTTTGTGTGTCGAAGATTTCTTCATGATCATTCCCGGGAATGCGTGGATGAGCAGGATGACGGCCTTAATGTGGTCGTTCTGGTGGTCATTCCACTTTCCGATCCTGGTGAACTTTCTGCTGTCGGAAACATACTTCCTGCCGTAATCATCCACCCTTTCGTCGCCAAAGTCCTTCTTGTCGAAATCAACGAGTCTGAACAGCTTCTGGAGGAGCCAGTACCATGCCATGCACTGACGATCACCTCTCTTCCATGCCCACAGAGCGGATTTACCATCTCTACGGGTCTCGTGAAGACTCACGTACATTTTCAAAGTCCAACTGTTGCCTCCGGAGATCTCAGCCCAGACGTCCTGTTCGTGTCCCCGTGCAGATATGACCTTGCCAACATACAGTCTGTGCTTCTTCTTCGTGGTGCCGCGTACGGGGAGGTAGAGCCACTTAAAGTGCTGAGTGAAGTACAGTAAAGGCTTCCAGATCTTAACGGTAGCTGGGAAACCAAATCCACCAGAGGCCAGCGCGTCTACGATTGCCTCGACCTTTTCGATAGTTGCCTTTGGTTTCAAGATAGAGAGATCTGAAGAGATCTTGATTCGATGAGGTGGCGTTGGCTGGGAATGCTTCGGTGAGCAATTCGATCAATCTGACAACCTCTCTGGGTTTAGATCTGGCCAACTTTTGGCGCTTTGGGCCGCCATTCGGCCCGGTATCAGGAGGTGCGGCGGCAGAATCGGAGGTACCAGGAGGGGCGACGCGCTTGAGGTCTGCACGATAGGCGTTCTCGGAGGGAATGGCCAAAGACATGACTGGATCAGATCAGTCAGTATATGGGACGCGATAAAAGTCTGAGCAGATCAACTTGATTGTGTTGCTTGAAGCGAGTTGGAAGTCAGATTTGGGTGCGATGGTGGCCGACGGGATCTGTCCAAAGGTGGACGGAATCTGATTGACTGAAGTGGTTGAGGAAGGAGGGAGAAAGTGCTGCGCGTGTTTTGATATATAGTGTCGCTGAGGCAAGTGAATGCGAATGAATAGGTGTGGAAACGAATGGGAATGGGAATGGGAATGTGCGTTCTTTCTCTATTACGTTTTCTTCACCGTCACCAACTCTGCTTTCACTGGAGTGTTCCTTGATCACTTGAATTGAAGTTGCAAGTCGTGTTTGAAGCTACCATGTTCACAATCAATATCGAGACAGGGTCACGCCCTCGGGATCAGATAAGATGCGGAGATCTTGACTATGATGCCAAGCTTTCACCAAGCATGCTTGTCCCTCGCCTTCAAAGGCCATCTCACGTCTGCATTTGACACCACCATTTTGATGGCAAATCCATGCGACGAACTCTACCACGCACGCTACTGCCTTCTATCATGTTGCAATATGCGCGCCCTTGTCAATTACTCCTTATCGGCCCCATGAAGCTTGGTTTCCCCGCTCGAAAGCATGCCGCTCTCCTTCCCGATCAAGCAGGTTCTAAGCAGACGCCCCACTAACTTTTCTTAATGTTTGTCGATCTGCTACATCACGTCTGCTATCTCGTGAACATCTCTTGCGACCCTCGTCCGTCGGACGTCTGGAATGGCTCGCCATGCTATCAACACGGATCACGGACCAAAACCTTGATACAGACTGCAGGCTACATACAAGAGATCATTTAAGCCGACGCATGGCTAGTCCTACTCTGGGCAATTTCGTGGCAGCTCGCCAGATCTCCGAATATTGGCGTGATTGCGGGTGTTGTGACTGATATTATATTAGCGGGATCATTTCGGGTGGCCATTCTATAAGTACTGTACGTTTCCGCACTCGAGACTCGCCCTTCTTTGCATCCCTCATTGTTCTTACGTCTTAGCAGAGATGTTAGGCACTCTTTCGCTTACGCTATCTATGCTTGGTGCAGTGCAAGCGGCTCCATGGTATCAATCGGCATCTTTCGCTCATCCCGGCTGGTCTTCTGCGGAGTAAGTCACCCTCCCTCACCGAATCCCCTCAACAAATCAGCGGCTGCAGGGATGCCCGATGGGGTCTGTTCTACTGCGTCTGCTCAGTGAGAGTGTACATAATTCGCGCTCTCACTGGAGGCGCACCTGCTTCCGAAAAGCCTTGTGCAATTTGATGTGTATCAAGAACAGGTGCTGAGTGGTTGGGAGCAACGAGAAAAATTGACAGACATGAGAGCAATTATGGTAGCATCTCAGCCATGCGACACCGACGCAAGAAGCACATCAAAATGCACAGATGTATTTGGAAATGAGCGAAGGTCCACAGTGATGAGCTACTCGACACACTCTCGTCGGAAACGACTTTGTGTGAATCTTCTCGTGCATCTTCTCAGCCATGAGCGTGAGAAAAGTCCATAGACAGCAGATCTAACATGACCACAGAGTTGTCACACCGGATCAGCCAAAGCCATCATGGTATCGCCCATACCCCATTGGCTCCTCGCATACCATTCATTGGAGTGCTCCTACTGGTAACTCGACAGGCTCGGGCACTGGTGTTCTTTCAACGGGTGTCGTCCCCCCTTCTACGGAGACTGGGTCGACGACTGTTGGCACCACCGATTCTGTACCAGCCACTTCCATCGCTACCACTGCACCAGCTACAACTGTGACCACTACACCCACTGCACCCACTGCACCCACTGCACCCACTGCACCCACTGCACCCACTGGAATCAGTTCGGCCTTGGCTAGTCCTTCATCGTCGGCGCCCGGCGGTCCAGATGCTTGCGCGATTGTGTCGAAGCTTGTAGCATCGTTTACATCCGCTTCGCCTAAAGCTACACCGACTGTCCCAGCCGACATTGCGTACGAATGTCTCAATTCCATCCCATTCAATCAGAGTGCTGCTTCTGATCTACTGGAGTCGATGAGGCCTTACCTCAATTGGCAAACCACTATTGCCTATCTAAAGGATCCCCCCAAAGACGTGAGTAGAGAAACTGACCCTAGGGGGGCCAATCTCACAGAAGTACCATCGAGAATCACTCAGATGCTGACTTCTTATCTAGTATGCAGACAAGATCCAGCCGCCATACGACTTCTGGGGCATCTTTGACGCCATAGAGGCTAACGTCGCCGCCGGAGCTTATGCCAGTGAATACGACTTTGGTTGGGATGTCTATGAGTCTTTCCAACAAGCACATGACGGTCATTTCAACTTCGTACCAGACAGTGTTGGAGGTGTCTTTACTTTTGGACGAACTGTCCCACTTGCATCCGTGTCCGAGGATGGGAAGAGTCTTCCAGTCATTCATGCATATGCTGATATTCTTGCTGCGTCATTTGGCAATGCTTCATTCACACCATCCTCCATTGTCGAGATTGACGGACAGAACGCTACCGACTTCCTGCTTGACTGGTCGCAGTATGGCTCTCTTCAAGATAGAGACGCCCTTTGGAACAATCTTTTCTACATTCCTGCACAGGTCTCTCTCGGCTCATCTGGTACTGGTACTGGCACCTTCTCTGGAAGCGGTCGCGGTCGCTACGTATACCCAGGAGCAGCAACCACATTCACCTTTGCCAATGGTTCTACTGTGACAAACCAGAATTTTGCTAGAGTATTGGCCAACTTTGGCAACATCACATCGGGAGCCGATATCTACAAAGAGTACTTTGCGGTCCCGACCGATGCTTACGCCAAAGCTCTGAGTCTTGCTACATCCACCACTATCAGCGCAACTAGTTCCGCTACCAACGGCTCTTCTTCAACCACCTCATCCGCAACAACAACATCGACCCCCGCACCTGGTTATCCTTCTCCAGTCGTGCGCCAGTCTAACAACCTCAATTCAGGCTATTTTTTGGACCAGCCCGGCTTCGAAGACGTCGCAGTTTTGGCCGTCCCGTCATTCGTTGGTAGCGGCGATGTTGAGGTTGAATTTCAGAATGTCAATAGCGAGTTGATCGCTGCTGCTCTCGCGGCAAACAAGACCAAACTAATCATCGATGTCTCCGCAAACGGTGGTGGTACTATTTTGCAAGGTTACGACCTCTTTAAACAGCTCTTCCCTTCCATACTACCCTACGGCGCCACTCGATTCCGCGCACACGAAGCCTTCGATATTTTGGGTCAAGAATATTCTGCTATCGCTGCCAACTACACACGAAGCTTGAATCAAAGCGATGACATCCTGGATATCGAATCTTCAGCCTGGAACTACCGCACCGATGCCGACATCAATTATGAGCCTTTTACAAGTTGGCCCGAGAAATACGGCCCTCACGAGTTTGGAAATGACAGTTTCACCTCAATCATCCGTTGGAATCTGTCTGACGTGCTCACCCCTCTCAACTCCGGTGGTATCTATGTGTCTGGGTACCTTAACCGCTCAAATATTACTGCACAGCCCTTTGCCGCTGAGAACATTATTGTGGTGTACGACGGTTACTGTGCATCCACCTGCACAATCTTCTCAGAGTTGATGCGCCAACAAGCTGGCGTCAAAACGATCGCCCTGGGTGGTCGCCCGAACTACGATGAAATCCAGGCAGTTGGTGGCGTCAAAGGCACAAACGACTTCCCCTGGTCGTACATCTTGAGCGCTGCCGAAGAAGCATTCGTCTACGCCAACACTACTCATCAGGAAGAGCTAAACAGCACCGCTCTTGGTGATTACTCGCAACTTCCGCTATACCGTAGTTCTTCGGGCCCTGTCGTAAATTCGCGAGACGGCATCCGCGAGGGCGACGTAACAGGGACGCCTCTGCAATTCGTGTATGAGCCAAGCGACTGTAGAATCTTCTACACTCCTGCCATGGTCGTAGACCAGAGTGCGGTTTGGCGCACTGTTGCCGACACCGTTTGGGGCCAATCTGATGCCTGTGTTGCGGGAAGCAATACCTTCTACGGTAACAAGACCAAGAGAGATGCCAGCGTGACGAGGGTGCATGGAGTCCGTAGAGATATCGACATCGCACAGGCTTACAAGGGACTTGATGTGCACACGGAAGAAGGTATCGTCCTTGGAGGAGACTCCATCATGCTGCCTTAGTGAGATGGAGCAATATATGCTGTGAACAAGAAATAGATGAGAGTTGTATGTATCTACCGACTGTCCATGAGATTGTAAAGTCCGATGAAGATTTCTTCTTAGCTACAGCTCATTCCACTCTTCCACTACACTAGGGCTGCTTCTTACACATCTTGCCCTCAGCACCCCTGCCGATATCATGACCACCACAATTCTTATCCATCCACGTGGCCCACTTTCCCTTGATCAATCTATTGTCCGTCCAAGAAAGCTTGTTGCGTTGGCACACGCAAGGGAACACGACATCTCTCCACCACGAACCCACACGGCTCCCGCTAATAGGACGAGGATTTTCGAGATTGCAGATTTCGTCGATTGATAGGTTTTCGGAGTTGTATGTGGGGCCATAGTGTTTCCAGTCGGTGTTGAGGCCGCCGATCTCGATGCATTCTTGGAGTTCATGGGGGAGGCCGGATATATCTACTGCGGCGAGAGTGGTGGAGGCGGCGGCTAGAAGCGCGAGAAGGTATGTGGTTGGACGCATGTTGTGTATTGTTTGTGTTGTGTTTGTGATGTGTGTTGTGTGAGTTATTGTATACCACTTGTTTGAGGTGTTTGGGGTTTCCTGAGATGCTAGTATTGGGGTTTGTAAGAGCAGGCAAGACTTTGGATGATGCAGAAACTAGAAGGCAGGCATCTACTTAAAGAAAAGTAGATGGATTGGTGACTCAGGATGCGAGTTATGAGTCGCGTCGATTTCAGTCATGGGACTCAAACTCTCGCATTTTGAGGTTGTTACTCAGAGATCGGGACGTGCCACCGTTATACCATCTTACAAGATGATCTTCCAGCATAGATCGCTATCGGTCAAGCCTATCGTCAAATGGCAGGAAGGTGTTGAGAGGGAAGAGAGGACGGTGGACCTATGAGATAGGTGAGACTTGCGTTTGATCAGGCTTTATATACAGTACTGGAACAGCACCTTCAAGCCGCGACGCGGTCAGCCAATCATTGTAGCCGCGGCCCAGCACAGCTGTGGCAGATCCGTAGTACGTGGTTGGTGCACACTCCTTTTTTGCCCAGGTCGCGAGTTCGATTCGCCTAGCGATCAACTTTTTGCTTTTTGCAATCTTGGTCCAGTCACTCTACGCACTCGAACGTTCATGAATGCTGTCATTATCTCTGACGGACATGGAGGAGGTGCACATGTTCAGCAAGAAGAGTATTTTTCGTTCTCACCTCACCATCCTCTCATCGTTTCTCCCTGACCGCAAGTTCAATTATCATCACTGCATCACTTCCGCTTCACTCTCTCGGCCGCTAACCCGACGACATTCTAGTGAAGGAAACCTTATTGCTTTCCATTCGCTTACATGGAACCGCATCTTACTCGGGCCACTTTGCACCGAACTTCACTCGGAAGTAACAACATCTCTTTGATATATTCAGTTTTGCAGCTTCATTCACTCACGGTCTGTTTCACTCACTCACGAAGAAACTTGCTTGTCATAAAATCTTCGCCCGCGGCCATTCAACTTCTTCTCATCTACATCAAACACACAAGTACCAGTTTCGTTGGATCAACCTGGCAGCTTTGGTATTGCTAGATTTCGACGATCTCACAATCAAAAGAACCAAATCTTGTTTTCTCCTCTACCCAGGTCTCAAGGTCCCCAAGTCGTGAAGTAACAATAACCTCTCCTCGCCAAATCTCGTTGACTAACAGATCTCAGTCATGGATCTCGAAGAGCGTATCACCAAGCTGATGGCAACGCTCGCCCAAGTCACGCAAGGTCTGGAAGAGCTGCGCAAAGATGTCAGATCTTCTCGCCCAAAGCCCTCGTCTTCCGGCAAGCAAAGTCAGCCTTTACCTGCTCTCAAATCTCCGACGGCCGATCCTTCGAAGCCTGGATCTTCATCAAAAAAGCCCATCAAGACCGAGCCTTCCATCAAGACCGAGCCTTCCATCAAGACCGAGCCTTCCATCAAGATCGAGCCTTCATCACCCAAGCCTGATCTGTCTTCCAAGATCATGAAGGCCACGACTACGCCCAAAGCTCCGTCTGCTGCTTCGACTGATAGCTCGACAACATCAGCCACGTCTTCCAAGTCTTTGACCGACGCCCAGAAAGAAGAGGTCGATGAGGTCACTGGCCTTGTCAAGAAGAGAAAGACCACGCTCGTGGACACCACCGAAAGCGAGGCGAGAAACAAGAAGCCAAAGCTCGACATTCAGGAAGACGAGAGCGCAAAGGAAAAGAGACCAGAGCTCAACCCTTCCGAGCTCGAAAATGCCAGCACCAAGGACCCAAAGCCCGAACACATATTCCTCACGAATTTGCATCAGGCCCTACGTCCATTCAACCCTACAGCTGGCGAGAAATTGGACCTTACACCTGCTTCAGTCCCGGCCTTGTCTGCTTCAGAACGGGCTATGTGGCCTCCTAATTATATTGTGGGCCGCCTAGGTGACAGGCCACCTTTCTGAAGTCGTCTTTGACACACTCCGCGTGCGCATCAGCATACCGAGTGTTGGGAGAGGGTCTGCATGAGATCTGAGAGGAGACGGCAGTCGGTTTTTGAGACACATTTCGAGAGACACACACCTTCTCGTCCTTCGAGGCTAGGGGTATACGGAAGAAAGGTCCAGATCTATATAGATTGGGACTTTTCTGGCGAGGCGGAATATGATATGCATGGAGACGAAGATCCGGAGAGACTCGAGGAAAGCTCGGTACCTTGCAGATTGTATACATACTCTATCCAATCAGGCGTTTCAACCTCTACTTCCTTTTTCGTGACATCTGCATCTTCGCGGAAAACCTGACACCAAATAATCATTTGTTGAACGACCGCTGCTGGAAAACTAACAACGACCAAGACGAAGATTGTACTGAGCTGACAATAGCGGAAGATCCAAAAGCAATCTCTTCTTTTCCGACTTAGAGAGTGTAAGATCAGTCTTGGTTGAATACCTCGAGGCTTTCCTGGTCTTTGTTGTGAAAGCACGACCTAAAAGCAACTTCTCTTTTTCCGAATCAGAAAGCGTAGAAGCAATACTTGGTGTGGATTTTGGGGCTTCTTTGGTGATAGTTCTGATGCCTAGGCCCAATAGCAACTTTTCTTTTTCCGCATCAGACATAGAAGAGGCAGTAGTTGATTTTGTCGTTGAGGTCTTTTTGCTTGTGTCTTTGAAGGTTGAATCGTTGTCGACAGGATTGTAAGGTTTATGAGTGTGTTCGGCTGGAAGAGTTGCGGCAGTGTTGTATGGAGCAGCAGATGTGAAAATAGCTGTGGCGAGAACGGCTAGAATAACAGCAGTTCTCATCTTGCGTGCTTGTTGCTCGATGGAACCCATATTGGTGGTGGTAGTTTTCGTGCTTTTGGTTGAAAGTTTGGGCGTTATGGTGATAGTAGTGGTGATGATTTTATCGTGCAGAGAGATTATTGTCTTGACGTACATTTGTAGAAAATAGGAATATTTTGAGTAGTACTCTTGTCTTGGAAGTTGACTCATAATTTATGTGTGACCAAAGCTGCCAGAAAAACTGACTGATGAGGGAGGGGATTTGAGGTGGATGGGCGGCACGAAGAAATATATGGAGATGAGAGACTATGCAGATGACTGTTTGTTGCGAATGGTAATGATACTTGGTCACTTGTTGTATTGCTTGGCTGAGACCATGTCCGCGAAGAAAGCGGTAATTAAAAAGAAAGGAAAGGGGAATCTGTAAAGGGGAAACCACAACACCTTTCAGCAGCCCCGAATCTTGAATACACTGCTAATGCTCTTTCTCGAATGGGCCGCTGCAATCGTGGTGTTCCCTGCGCGCATCTGATGTCTAATGTCTGAGCTCTCCTGTTTTCTTGAGGTCTCGTCATGTCGACCCTCGAATGACCCGTCCCTACCTCGGGTCGAGAGTGTACCAAAAATAAAGCCTGTCATTCCTCGTCTTCCTCGCCATCTTCCTCTTCTTCATCGTCATCTTCCTCATCTTCGTCGCTACCAAAGTCCATGGGACCGCCCAGGTCGATACAATAGAAGACCCACGAGGCGCGATGGTCCAGAATGGAGTGAGCAGCTCTAGCCAGGATATCAAGACCAGCGGCGGTGGGCTGAACCTCTTTTCCTACACCACAAAGTGCTTGAAAATCCTGGATTGCCTGCTTGGCTGTTTCGCTCAGTTTGTCGATGTAGCTGAAGAAGTTTTCCTTGGCCTCTGGCTTGACCTCGTTGCTCAGGTGTTCCCTCCATTGCATGAGAGTACGCTTTTCCAGACTCTTGCATGGACACAAGTACTCTCCGCTGCTGACCGGGATGACCCAAGTATTGAACGAGCGGCTTGCAAGGTCGATTTGAAGGTCAAACTCCTCGAAGAATCGACATCAAGCGGAAAGATATGCGGCGCAGAAGCTTGATGTTATCCGGTCCGATCACATCCAACCAGATCTTGTCTCGACCATCAAACCATTGTTCACACTTGTGGCCCAAGTCCAAGTGAGGCAGAGCAAAGCGGAAACGGTTTGCACCATAGAAGACTGGCATGGCCTCATTACGGACTTGGCGAGATGCGCGAAGGAGACTGGGGCGACGCGTCTCAATGCCACAACTGGGACTGATGTCTTGCTTGCTGCTGTCTACGAGCATGTGTTCGTAGATACGCAGACGGACTTCGGAAGGCAGATCCATGAGACGGAAGGGGATTTGAGAATCTGATTGTTGGAGGAGCTTAGCGATGACAGGCTTTGAGCGCCTCTTGGGCTTCGGCATGGGGATCTGGCGCTGTTTGAGTTCGGTCTTGAGATCGAGAAGCGACCAGGCCGAATAACAGTTGCGTGCATCCTCAGATCGTTGGATGAGTCGCTCAAGGACACGGCAGCGCTTCTTGTGGTCTTTGGAAAGCTCGCCGTCCTTGCAAAAGCAGATCCCTTCCTTGCGGCATTGTTGGAGTAGGGAATTGGACAATGTCTCTTCTTCAGACTTTGGAATTTCCATGTTTGCCACCGCCGAGAAGAGCTCTTGCATGCTGTTGTTGATTTGATCTTCATCGCCAGATCTAGGAACTGTTAGTCTGCAAAGTTCGAACTACATTGCAAAGTTGGTCGAGATCTCACCTCATAGAGTCCATTAAGGCATCGATTGGCATGTCGGCGAGGCTATTCTCGATCCTGAGATCTTGGAGATTGGGGGTCATGTTGCGTAGTTGCGAATGAAGAATATGGCGAGCCAATAGTTGAGTGAGTGAGCTTGAGCGAGCCCAAATCTGAAGGTGACGCTGTGGGGCCGGCGGATCTTTTGGTGGGAAGGATGTAGGAAGAAGAATTTGGGAGGAAGTTTAGATAGAGGCTGTAGCAGGTGTTGGCGTCAAGCGATAGTCTATTCTAGAAGTGAGAGTGAACGTGGAAAGTAACGGATGGGTCCAAACGAGAAAGTGGTCGAGCGCGTCACCGAATTGAAGAGTTGTTTTCCATGTAATTGAAATAGACAGTCAGTAGAATATGCAAGATGGTGTCTTCCGGAACTGTCTAGATCCAAATTTCCGAGCTTCTTTCAACAACAACTTTCACATTAGGCATTCACTTCACATGTCATCAATTCAACGTGTGCATGAAAGGTTTTGTGAAAGGAAGAATGAACGGCAAAGTGAAAAAAAGGGCCTGCGAGACTGTATTACGCGCAATGTTCTCGTCGACGTGATCACACCTATCTTAGCTTGAGCATTTTGGTCGGGCTTCGTTCGTTCCAGCTTAGCATCAGTTGAGACTGTCCCCTTGGACCTGCTTTCCATTCGATGACTGGCCTTCTCGGAACCCGGGAGCAATGTGGATGTGCGCCTATCTTCCAGCGTAATATTTCAATCATTGTTTATCTCGTCTTTGTCGTGGTCCTAGTCTTCCCCTTCTGCATCTTCGTAGGGAAAGCCCGGGTATTCTTGATGATCGTTCTTGTTAAGGAGCTTCGCTACATCCACCGCAACATGTTGAGTTCTAGTTACATCATGAATCTTTTTCAGGCTTGTTGTCAAATCCTATCTTCCGGAGAGTAGAGATTGCACCAGTACGCGGTTTCCTTGTATCCCACTCCATATCAGACATCGACCGCAGAGGGGCTTTTCCATCTGCTCCGAAAAGGATATATCGGCAACGGCTGTGGATTTTCACATTGGCCGGCCGGTCTTAGCACCCATCATGCATATGGATTAGGGTCAAGGATGTGGTGCAGTTTTGCGAGATGGAACATGGAAAGTACACCTCGTCAGAGCAATGTAGATGCTTCCAAGATCGCAATGAAGAGAAGAGCTGACGAGGATGCTGACCGCGAGCGTCGACTTTTGGAACACATCGAGGATATCGAGTCTCTGGGAGAACAAGCCCTGGCTCCAGATTTGATACAGGCAGTGGAACATACAGAGAGACTGGCAAGATCTTTGCCTGATCCGGTGGCACGTTTCACAGACATGTTTCTCGGTGTACGAGGTGAAGATCATTAATAGCTTAGTGTTGAGAGAAGGCAAGAGAATTGAAAGGACTTCAATTAATCGATTGATTTGAGGTGCAAGAATAAAGGAATTCGACATCAGTGTCGGTCATTGGTCACATTGATCTGTGACTGTCCCTGTTTGAATGCTTCCATGCTACCATGTTTGACCTGTTGACCTTTTGACCTGTTTCTACATTCCGATTCCTCATGTCCTGCCCATTGGCTGTGTGGTCTTTTAGACGAGATCTTCCTCATCTTCGACGGGTTGAGTCAACTCGATCTCGGGGATGGTGGCACCGGACAAGTCCTCCAGGCCGCGAAGGATTCTGCCATCCTCGCCTCTCTGGAGTGCTCTAGGAACGGCGGCCACGGCCTTGTCGAAGTTCTCGTGCAGAGCGGCGCCAAAGGGGTTGACGGGAATACCGTCGTCGTCAAGGCGCCAGAGCTCGCGGAGGACGGTCATTGTGCCATGTTCAGGATAGAACAAGCGCACATGGTAATACTTCATGGCGATTTCGATGTTGTGTACCATATCTGCCGATTTGATGTTGGGCAGGTTGTCGACTCCATGACGTTTGTGGAGAGTCATCTCGCTGCCGTCGACGGGCTCTGTGAGCCAGCGCTGACCACAGCCCTTATCGTCAAAGGTTGGATGAGCATTTCATGTGGTTTTGATATCGCGTCGTCGAAGCCGCGCTCTGTAGAATCCTCGTAACGACGTGCTGCGATTTTGCCTGCATGGTCTGTTGAAATTCATGATGGAAGTAAGCTAAAGTTTGGGTGGTTTGGTTGATCCTTTTGTACGGTGCAGAAGAGGCGAGAGTGAGTCGGGTCGGGTTTGGAAGTCGTACATGTCGCTCACTAATGCGCGGCCAGGTACTGGCATGTAAGTCGTCCAACAAGCTCTCGTGAGTAGAACATCACAAAGAAAAAGCAATCATTCGTAACATGGCTGGACAAAACAAGGAGCTCCACGATGGCAAAGCAGATCAATAATTCCTGGCATGGAGAGGAAACGGTAAAAAGGGATGGACGACTAGGGGATCGAACCCTAGACCTTCAGCATGCAAAGCAGACGCGCTACCACTGCGCCAGACGCCCAATCATATGTTTGTTTGTCAAACTTTAGCGTTTATCAATTTCCTGCAACTGTCCAAGCCTCGGCAAGTACAGATCTGAATCTCAGGAGACCTTTGAGCATCCCAGATACACAAACATGCAGCTTCGGAGCAAAGCTTTGAGAGCTGCTGTAGTGGCAGCGCTGGCTATAACAGCCAGCGCATCATTGGGTGACCGTTTACCAGACTTCAAAGAATGCGTCAAGGTAAAGTCAACTCACTTGCGACAGCACACCGGAGCTCGCTGGCTAACACAACCATCACAGACATGTACGGCCACCAACTGCGTACCCGGCGGTCCCTCAATCTGTAAGCGCCTCCCCATATAGCCGGGCCAAGAGGAACACATACAACGAGAAGGAAACTTGCGAAAGGACAAGAACAAGAAGCTCATGAATATACACAACAGCCCTCCAACACCGCCTCCTCCTCTGGGACTGCCCGTCTGAATGCGACTACACCTGCCAACACGTCGTCACCGACACGCGCCTCGCCCGCGAGCCCCCTTACCGCCAACCGATCCTCCAATTCCACGGCAAATGGCCCTTCTACCGTTTCCTCGGCATGCAAGAACCCTTCAGCGTCATCTTCTCCCTCCTCAACTTCCTCGCCCACGACCACGGTATGAAAGTCCTCCGCGAAAAGGTACCCGCCTCCTACCCTCTGCGCAAATTCTACCTCGGCTTCGGATACTTTGGTCTCGCGTCATGGCTGTTCAGTTGCGTCTTCCACACGCGCGACTTTGCGATTACGGAAAAGTTGGATTATTTCGGTGCTGGTGCTAGTGTGACGTATGGGTTGTTTTTGAGCGTGGTGAGGGTGTTCAGGTTGGATAAGGATACACCGAAGCGTAGCTCTGTGCTGCGCGCTTGGATTTTGCTCTGTGCTGTTCTTTACACGGCACATGTGTGCTACCTGTCCTTCTGGCGCTTCGACTACACCTACAATATGGCCGCCAATGTCGCGGTCGGCATTGTTCAGAACTTGATCTGGAGTTGGTTCAGTATCAGCAGATACCAGAAGACGAAGCGCATGTGGGCGGCGTGGCCAGGTTTGATCGTCGCATGGGTCATCCTTGCGATGAGTTTGGAACTTTTTGATTTCCCTCCTTGGTGGGGAGCTATTGATGCACACAGTCTTTGGCATTTGATGACGGTATTCCCGACACTATGGTGGTACAGCTTCCTCATCAAAGATGCACAGGAGGATATCCAAGGACATCGTCTCAAGGCATAGAATTGCCTTGTATGGGACCGGAATCGACAGACCCGCAAAACCATTCCATAGACTTTTAGAAAAGACTTGCAGCACATTTACTAGTCTTCATCTCATCTCCTTGGACCCTTATCCTCTTCTCAAACCCTTCCTGCATTTTGACAAGCCAATACGTGCCTGTGCAGCCGAATCACAGGAGCCCAAACAACCGAACATCATAAATAGCAAAATTTCCTTCACTCAAAAGCAAGGGATATTTTTTCCACGGAAGAATACTATATATTCTCACTCTTCCTACAGTCCAATCCTTTTCTCTTCCATCATCGCTGAGGACTTTGATTTTATCGCGTCCTCGAGTTTGTGGCTGCTGCCCATACCTCAGTGCCTTACATGTGCTTCTCGTCGTAGAGGGCGAGGTACTGTGCGATAAGGATAGGGTTAGTGTCGACGATTATGTCTAGGGCTCGCTTCGTAGGTCGAGAGGGGGAGGAGGCGAGATCATGACGAGAGGCAGCGATGTGCTTCATACCTTCGCCGCCTCTTGCCCCTAGTATGAAACCACTACGGAGAAGCGATGCTGTGCGGACTCTCGTCCACCTAACAGAGGGCTACTTGAGTCCTATCAAAAGGCGCAATACTTTTCAGAAACAGAGCCATATCCAACGAGATAAGAGCTTTTGGTTACGAAACGAGGATTTCAACAATCATATTCGTACAAATTTACTATACACACAATTTAGTTCTTCTTAGGTACCTCCATGGTGGGTGTTTTTGCCATGAGTAGTTGTCCAACCATATTTACTGCGCCATCGGGGTCGTCTTTGTTGTACAAGAATAGACCTTGCACTGCAGCGGTGCTGACAGAGTTGATCAGACCATACTGCTCAACACGCTCGAGGAAAAGAGTTTTCTTGCTGCCATCGGGGTCGAGAGGTGCGTAGAATCTGTCCCACATCTGCTCCATTTGCCATAGGGTGGCCTCGCCTAGGCGGAGCGTCATGTCTACTCTGCCTGGTCTGATGAGTGCGTCGTCAAGTCGTTCGATGTGGTTGGTTGTCATGAATGCTATGCGCTCTTCTGCACTTGCAACACCGTCAAGTGCGTTGAGGAGACCGGAGAAAGTGACGGTAGCGCCGCTGAAGCCGTCTTCGTCGCGTTGTCTGCGGTTGTTAAACGCAGCGTCAGCGTCTTCCAGAAGTACGAACGTACGAGGCGGCAAATTCAGCATGAGATGGTTCAACAGATCATCAGTCAGACCACGCTGACTCAAACTGAGCATAGCAATGCTAAAGTCCAATTCTCCAGCAAGTGCTTGCACGAAAGACGTCTTGCCAGTACCAGGAGGGCCGTGCAGAAGATATCCTCTTCGGTAAGGGATACCGCGGTCGAGATACCATGTGCGAGCGTTCAAAAACTCGCGTACATCATCTCTGATCATTTCTGCCATGCCTTCTTCCAGTACAACAGAGTCGAAAGGTCGCTTGCGCTTGGCGTCGCCCAGAGGCATCCATTGCATGTTTCTCAGAGTGTATACCATGGTCTTTCCTTCAATACTCTGCATAGATAGAGAGTGCGCTTCTGAGAACATGTCCTCAAAGATGTGACGGTGTGCGTAGAGAGTGGTGAGTTTGATGGTTTCAAAAGGTTGACCTTGGGCGTCGAAAGATTTCCCCTCGCGCTGGCGGTCCACAGCAATGAAAGCATTCTTGAACCTCAAGATATGTTTTCCGTGTCCAGGTACCAGAGAGAAGTGTGTGTGAGATGCTCCGCCAGGTGTTTTCTGACTTGCTGTCTTGATCTGAAGATGGTGTAGGCCTGGTGTGAAACGCCTGATCAGAGCTTCCATGATTCCTGGCTTCCTGTTTGCAAATCAGCAAAGTTCAAGATCTAGCATGAAGACATAACATACACTGTCTCTGCAGTTTCTGAGAGCGACTTCTGATATTGCCGTGTCATCCAATTAAGCACCCACGGATAAGATTCATCATGTCGAGTAATCTCAAGATCAACCAACATCCGCCTCTTCAATAGCTCTCCTCCCCTCCTCAATCCTTGTTGTCCAATTCTCAATGCAGCACCCAATCCCGCGAGGCCGAAACCTGCAGTGAAAAATGGATTGCTTATGAGTTGTTGAAAAATCGATCCATCTCCAGCGCCACCTTCAGCCAGTGATCTTAGAGCTTGTTCTTTTGATGGCGGAACAGCTGGGCTGCTCGCCGGCGGCAGTGTGTTCACTGCATTTTGTTGCTCCATTAAGAAGAGTTGATGATGGAGCGCAAAGGTCGCTGCCAAAGTTGGAGGCGGAACGCGCGTTCCCGATTGGGTTTGGCGCCCGTCCTCGGCGTTTCTTCGTGGTCAGCGACACCCGGACGAGATCCTTGGAGTCTTGGACGAGTGACTTCGGTTTGTGTAATTATCGACTCAGATCAATCCGAAGAACATAGAAATTACGAGAGCAGATACGATACTGTCCTCAGGCATCGTCTGGCGAGAATTCTTACATGTTGAAGGAGAGCCTGCAACACGACGGCTTTCCCAGGACGGTCACGCGATTTCAACAAAACACCGTGTCTTTCGACAATGGCATGCTTCTGACATTCAAGACCTTAGGAAGCACTGCACAGCTTGTCTTTGGATTGAGCGAACACAGTAGCTTACATAAGCACGCTTTCTGCATATCCGACAAGCACATACTCACGAGCTATATTCCTATGCTAAAAAGAACTCGACCTCCTTGTTGTGTAGACCGGATCGTTTGAAGCTGTCTTCCCTCGGTGACATCCAGCACCAGTTGTTATAGCTAAAGGCGTCGATCAGCGGCGCTCAATCCCAGCAGTAAGAGAGCGAATCTCGGGATCCCACTTACGTTCCATCACCCAGATTATGGATTCTACCATGCTTGAAGATGTATACATCGAATCCCCAGCGTCCAGCTTGACCCTTGCCTCGGCCAACTTTATGGTGAGCCATACAGCAGTCTTGATGGTCTTTGTTGATGTGTACTCGAGAAACAGTGTTACCGTCTCGATCGATTGAATCGTAGAGCGTGCCCAAAACGGTCAATCTGTCGTATAGGATAAGAACATGGTATCCCTGCATTGCAGAGCCCTCCTGTTTGAGAAAATGGCGATAATGCTTCGCCAGGGCCTACTCAAGAGGTCAGACTGTATGGAGAATCGAGTGTTTGATACTCATACTTGAGTGAACTCGTCTCTTGGAACCGTAGGCTGGTACGAGATACCACTGGCATTCTGGAAAAAGTCTCTTGCTTGCTTCCTGGTGACCTCAGATACTGCATTTGCATTCGATGCGGTAGCTTCGACATCGGCTTTCACCTTATCGGCACCAATCGAGCTGTAGAACCATTCTGTCCACGTTTGCTTCGGCTGGGTCATGGCTGACTGAAGTGATTGGTACTCGAGAAGTAGAGACTGAATCAAGGTCGTGGTCAAGTGTTATGGCAGGACAGCGTCGAGATGATAATATTGCTAGCAGACAGAGGTACATCGGTGATATTTTGTAGAGCGGCTCGGTCGCGTGCGGCTTCATCAAGCCCCGCGTTCAGCTGTCCAGCTGAAGTATCGAAGTACTCACATATATGCACTGAGATGGCGCATTGCTGTCTATAGTTAGACAATGCGTAGCCTGCAGATGGCTTGCAGCGTGCAGCGATGTTGATGGAAGTCATCCTGGGTGCTTCTCCTTAGCCACGGACTCGATCTCGTTGCATCAGGAAAGCCCCGTCATGCAAGGTGCGCATTCGCCAATGCAACCACCAGAATTCTTCCAACCATCGCCAGAATGGTTTCTGGCATGAAGCGGTGGACAGTCGGTTTGCTCGACAGATCCGGCTTTCCCGCGCCACCTCCGGGAAGTGATGATAGCAAACGCCTGAAGCTTTCTTATTCAGCACATGTGTCATTGCGGTTTTGACTATCCGCAGAGATGCACAAAGCGACGGGAGTTCTGAGACTACTTAATAGTAGTGTAATAAAGCAGATGTTCCAGTTGACAACGTGTCATCATCCAACTATTATAATCTCTTCAGCTAACTCTGTCGTGGGATTGATGTTAAAGCAGTAGCGGCCTCAAGACGCCCCATAATAAATCCTCGTGCGTTCTCTGACGCTTTCCTTCCGTACGTCTTTGGCAGTGGCCACCTGCTTGACTTCTTCGTTTGCTGCCATCCAATCGTAAAATGTAGTCAACCTTACTACATGTTCATCGCATTCTGTGCTATCCGCGCATGGTGGCCTTCAATCCGAGGATCACTTCTTTCAGACCGAATGCACAAAAGTATACGAATCTTGTCGCGTCTACTGCCGAAGCATTACTGACGAGCTGCAGGCCTCTACCAGCAAGCAAATCGTAGTTTCCTGCAACCGGCATGTCCTAACTTCGAACAGTGCTCACAGTGCGGCAAACTTGATCATCATGGACAAGTGACCATCTCAACACTCGAATATGAGACGCTGGTAATGATTGATGTCTGTTGAATGCACGTCAGATAGTGACACGATCAAGCTTCAAGTCAAAAGAAATCACGACAGACTCGAAGGAGCTCTCCAGAATGGCGGCATACACCCTGCAACTCTAAACTTCCTCATACACGGCGAACACAATCATGCCTTCGACCAGAATCCCGCATCCCACAACACATCTCCCACTTCGCGCTGGAGTACATCGGCCGAGGACAGGTTCGATACGTACGGTTCATACAACTCTTCGCCCCAGAAGCACGACCCTTCCAAGCGCAGCTCCGCTGGTACGGAGTCGTCCACAACCAGAATTGTCCACATTCCAACTCTCGTCAGCCAAGTCCAGACTGCCTTGTCCAACATCAAGCCCGGCGGCCACAACACGACGTCGCCTCCATCAATTGGAGACGAGGCTGTGAGCAATAAGGAAAGTGTCAGTCACAGATAGAGAAGAATGGATGATGTAGAGGCCACTGTTCACGACGATGCGTCGCTTGATGGGTTCCAACAATGAAGACATGCTTCCGGACATGGTGTGAGAACACTGGCTGCTCGAAAACTAGCTGGTCGGTAAAAGATGAATGCTGAAGACGTTTTGATCACCTCTCCGACGTCGTGATTGCGATAAAACTTCGCATCAAAATGCACGATGTTTTTCTGGATAACCTAGCTGTCCGCTGAGAGCACGCCTCCCTGAGAGCTCTCACTGGACATTCTCAGCCATCTGAATAGTTCTCTGCATTGCGACAGTGGTTTTGCGAGCGCGTTGGGGCTATGAGATCCGAAATCGACGCCTGGTGAGTCAGGCATACCAGGCCAACAACCCAAAGCTTATTGCAACTCCAACTTCCCTCATGGCAAGGACTCACAATATTATGAGTCGCTTCATGATTTTGATGTATAAATCTCGTTCATAGAATTCTTCATTCTGCTGACTTGACAGATATTCCGACGTGAAAAAAAACCCGATTTTGGTCCTAACAATCATCACCAAATTCATCGCAAGTCCTTATACTCTCATCAGCATCTCATCACTATCTCGTCAAGTCATCACTCTCCACCTCAAAACCTTGCTGCATTGCGTCAATAAACGATGCCGAGCGATGGAACCTCAAGGGAGCCTCCAACTGGGTCTCCCAATGGCAGAGCAGATGAATCGGCAGGTACACCCCCAGATGAGTCTTCCAACGGCACAACAGACGAACCATCGGTGCCACCAGCAAGGGCCCCTCGTAAGTATACGGAAAGATACCATGAACTGAGCCAGAAAGGGGCTATGCCCAAGTGCCCCATCCGCCCCAGGACCGAGGAGAGACCTAGCACGAGACCGCCCTCGCCAATGCAAGCTCCTGGAGCTCGAGGCACGGATTTATCTCGGCCTCCCGCACAGCAGAGCATGCAGGGTAGGCAACTAAGCATGTACTCTCCAACGCAACCTAGCATAGCAGCAGCGCCACAAAGTGGGTATCATACGGGTCCATATGAGTCTTCTTCCATGAATCCGACTCGGTATGCCCCAGCACACGCGGATAGGTATGGAACGCCATACACAGGTCATGGCAGGGGACCTCAAATGACAACGCAAGTCCCCAACTTTTCGTACCTCACATATGTGGATCCAATACAAATGTACCAGGCACAGAGGCAATTGCAGATGGACTCGCAGCAGGCTCAGGCACAGCAAGCGCAGGTTGGCTGGCACCGGGCTCAGGCGGAGCAAGCTCAGACGAGGCGACTCGCTCACCAGCAGCGACCGGAACAAACATTCCTGCCGCGGAGAGCCGAGCTGGCCCGCGTACGAATGGAGCAAGAAAGGGAGCAGGAGAGGGTTGCTGAGTCTCGATCATACAGCCCACGATCAGTATCAGCCTGTGAAGACAGATTGGGCTTCCGTTTTGACCAGGGTCAAATTGGCGGTACGGTACAGAATGGGCAAGATACAAGCTCCTTTCGACACGAGCCACAGGCTTTGGCAGCACCCCAGCCTCGGCGTATGGTCACCTGTCTCCAGCCTCCAGAGATCCCCAGCAACGGGTTGGGCCTCTCGTCTTCTGGATCCTCCTCCGATGCTCCATTGGAGTTCAAACGTCCTCGTGACTCGGAACAAGGTCCCAGTCACGGCAGACCTGAGGCACATGGCAATGAGTCCCTCAAGCGACCATGCAAAGATGGAGCTTTGCACGAAGCTGCCAACAGTGCTCTGCATCGGGCTGATGAAGCTGCTGCCGCAGCCAGGAGCATTCAATCTGTTGTTGCAGGTGCTGTTGGTGGGGGACAAGAAGTGGAAGACGAGGAGGAGAATGAGGGTGAGGATGAGGAAGATGATGAAGACGCAGATTGCAGTTCTGATGAGGATGCTCGCGCACAATTCTTCAGAAGAAAAGGGGATGACAAAGACGAGGAGGGCCCTGGTAGAGGTCAAGGCCAAGGCCACACCCAAGCTCCGGGTCAAGATCATGGCAATGGAGATTGCTATGGCGAGCAGACCGAAGATGGCAATCCTCCTGCCAATGGGGAGCGCTCCTCGGGTCAAAACAACCAGCAAGTCTCTGGTGACAATGAGGTCCTCCAACAGGACTCTCCACCACAAGTCTCGTCTAATTCCTCCTCTCTACCCTCACCATCGCCTCCTGAGCAATCACCACCCTCCCCCTCTCACCCGCCCTTCCCCTCTGCCCAACTACCAGCTCTCCGCTCCACTCTCTCTCAACCCCCTCCCTGCACCCTACCTACCCTCAAAGAGTCTACCACCGCACACGCCCACACAATCCCATTCATCCCTTACAAACCCCTCGTATGGAACTCCATCCGCCCTATTGAACGCCTTCGCTACCCTGCCCGAGATATAACAAATGCATACAAACGTGGTCGTGAAGTTATTGCGGAAACTGAATGGCAGAAGAATAAAATGAGGTTTGTTTCTGGGATTGAGGGGCCGATGGAGAGGAGAAGGGGGTGTGTTTGGGTTAGGAGGGAGTAATGGGGAGGTATGATAGAAAAGGAGAAAGGGTAGAGGTTGAGTAGATGGCATTGTTGTCGCGTTGGCTAGCGAAGAGAGGAGGTGCAATGGTAAGTAGTTAGAGATGTTGTAGTAATGCAAGATTTTTTCCAAAGCATGAGTTGATCTGTGGGAGGATGGGTGATTGTGATAATTGTTTTGGATATCTTCGACTCTCACCGGACCTCTGATAGTTCCTGAAACACATGTTGCATTGTGACAACTTTGATATCGACAAGGCTACGAAGTAGAGAGAAGATAATGCGGACCACAGTGATGGTAGGTCAATGCATGATGATGTGATTTAGCAAAAGTATCCAGCATCTGGCTCATACCCCCAAATCAGTTTGTAACGTCTTTTCTTCGCATGAGCCTTGCTGTAACTTTCCCTTGTGTATTGTCCTTGTGTATTTTCCTTCTCCACCATGCCCAAATCATCTTCCCCACCCCATCATCTCCTATCCCTCAACCACCTTAGTACTCCCATCAACCCCCAACATAACAATCTTCCTCTTCTCCCCTTTCTTTCCTCTTTCCCTTTCCTTATTAATCTGCGTTCCCGAATACGCAGGTCGTGGTTCCTGGGGTACATCTCCTGCTTCGAAGGAAAAGCTCAATGCATTCTCTTGTGGTGGGGATAACGAAGGTATTCTGGGTGGGGAAGGCGAGGAGGCGTAAGAGGAAATTGATGCGGCTGGAGAAGGGGGAGCAGGTAGAGAAGATGAGGAGAAGTGGTGGGCGCGTGAATGTGGCGTTAGGCATGGTCCAGATGGTGAGGTGTGGAGGGAGGGTGCTGATGTGGTTTTCTGGCGTTTGGATGCGAGTGGGCGAGGTTGTGCTTCAGTTCTATCTTCAGCTTTGACTTTTGGTTCTCTGGATGATGGATTGAGACTGCCATTGGAGTGGAGAGATGATGCTGCTGCAGTGGTAGCTGGACGTTTTGTCGGCGGCCTGTTGAGTTCACGAGCAGGATCGGGCATTGGAAGTTCGGGCGCAAGAAATCTTTGGCGACCGCATCGATTGCGGCGAAGAGGTTGCTTTGGAGGCGGTGGGGGTTGTGGTTTGTCGTCGTTGAACACGAGGCTCACAGGCCTGCTCGATGGATTTGACGGCTTGGGTTTGTTCTTCAACGTCATTTCGATAAATCTTGCTGGACGGACTTCTTCGTCCTCTGGCTCAGACTTGACGGCGACAGTATTGGCAGCATCGTTCTTCATGTCGACTTCCTCAGCAGACGCGCCAAAGCCAGGTGCAGCTCTAACGGCATTAATGGCTCTTGTATCGTCTCCATCCCCATCCTCAGCTTGCCCATCACCATTTTCCTCTTCGTTGGTGGTCTCTTGCTGGACCTTCTTCTTCTTCTCCTCTATACGTCTCTTGATATCTTCAATCGCGAGCTTGCGTCTCAAAACCTCCAGTTCTTGTACCTTGAGCGAGATCTCTTCCTGGAGAATCTCATAGTCGGTCATGTGTTCGTGGAGAGGTGGCATGGTTGGATGCAGCAGAGTGAGATGTGTTAAAGATGTGATGGTGAATAACTTCCAATAAGCCAGGCGTTGGTGGTGAAAGCGGCGATGGATCAACAGAGTAGAGTTGACGGGCTTGAGCTTGTAAAATGTCTTTGAGCAAAAAGGATCTTCGTGGTTGACTTGCTGGTTCTAGACGTGAGAGTGACGATACTGGCTGCTTCAGTCGGGCTTTCAAATCGTTCAAATCGTTCAAATTGGGTTGTCGAAAGATGCTACCTATTCGTTCGTAGAAGAAGATGGAAGATATGGGCAGAAGACATGGGACTGCGGGTCTTGCTTGACCGGTGTTTGACTGACATTTATGTTGAAAGCAGTGTTCGATGTGAATGTGAATCTACGAACCGGGTCAGCGAACAGCGACGAAGATGATGCATGGACGGGAAATGCATGGAGAAGGCAATGACAAAGACAAGAAAAATATCACAAAGGAAAGTAGGAGACAAGTTCTTGTGTTAACACAACTGATGATTTCATTTCATGATTCACGATCGCCGTATGCCTATATGGCAGGGTATATTACAGGATCGCATCTTTGTAGACTATCTAAGCCCTCAATCAGCAGAAAGAGGGATGGTTGGATATCAGAAAAGGAAAGGAAAACATGACGGGTGCACAAAGATGTTGTCCTCCTCTTCGAAAGACAGCTGTACCATGCAGAAAGGTGCAAAGTGCAGAAAGATGCCATGCGTGAATCTCGTAAACGCCCTAGATCAGGAAGTGAAGGATGTAGAAACACCTCGAACTTGCACCGATCAAACCCATAAACTCCCAATTTCCATACGCGCTATGCGTTTCGCAATGCAGAAGAACAGTGAAGACTGAAAAACAGAAAAGACGATGATTGAAGAAGTGAAGTTGATTTGGCGGCGGTCGATCAATGACTGTCAGAGAAGAGGCTGTGGCGGGCGCGCTTAGCGGGCACATCGGGCTCTGACATGGTAACGCGATGACGCTTCTCACCGCGAGGGCCACGAGGGGCCTTCTCGTCAGCATCCTTGGCGCGGGACCAGCCAGCGAAGAGAGGAGGCGAGGCCACCTTCTTGGGCATAGGAGTGGCCGAGGGCGAGGCGAGGGCGTGGTTCAGGTCATGGTGAGGACCTTCAAAGACCGAGATCTGCTCAGCAGCCGAGCGGAGCTGGCGGTGAGAGGAGGGAGGGGTGGCAGGGTGAGCGCCAAGTCTCTTGGAGGGAGTCTTCTTAGCCTGGACGGTGGCGCCGAAGAGAGCGGGAGTAGGGATGGGCTTGGTCTCCTCCTCGATATCAGTCATAGCCTCCTCATCGGCGTCGTTGTCGCTGGCGGCGGGGGGGAAGAGCAGACGAGGCACGAACTTGGTGCGGGTCAGAGGGCGGGAGGCAGCGGCGCCGGCCTGACGCTTGAGACTGTCGTTGGAGCCGGTAGAGGCGTCCAAGTCGGCAGCGTCCTCACCGTTCTTGTCGTCGTAAGTACGCCAGATCTTCTTGCCACGGAAGACGTAGAACATGCCCATTTTCTTGGCGTGGGCGTCGTCCATGTCGACATCCATAGATGATGGGGGGGCAGTCGAAGCGCGAGTGGTGCGTTTGGGACCAACGAAGGGATTGTCCTCGGTGGTGTCGATGGCTGGGACGCGGTCCTGGACATCAGTGAAGATGTTGACGTCCTCATGGACATCGTCCTCGTCAAGAGTGAGACGGGACTTGGCCTTCTTGCGGGCGATCATTGGAGCCTTGGTGGTAGTGGGCTTGAAGTTGAGAATGCGCGCAGTCGACTTCAGAGCAGCAGCGTCGAGCTTGCGAGGAGTCTTGTGAGGGGTGGCAGCCATGGAAACGGGGGTTGGGAAGGAGGAATGGGTGGGAAACACGTCAAAAAGCGTGTTGTTGTTGTTTGTGTTGGCAGGTCTGTTGCGCGTAAAGAGCGATTGACGTGCAGGAGTGAGTCGCGCAGGAGTTTGCTGGTGTGTAGGTAGGTGGGCAGCTGGCGAAGAAGGAGGCGAGAGTGTGTGTGATGATTCGGTGCGCGAAAGGGTAGACTTCTGGGACGAGAAGGAGGATTGAGCAGCCTTTGTGTCCTTGTCGTTGTTCTTGTGCAACAGCAAGACTCTCTGAGACCTTCTAGGAAGTGAGTAGGGGTCGTAGGAATGGTAGCCAGCACCGTGCTTAGGGGTAGGAGGAGTTCTGAGAGGCGCAGAGGGCGGCGGAGGGGTGGTTGCGTCTCTCATGATGGCTGGCGGTGAGAGCGAGGGCGAGAGCGAGGGCGAGGGCGAGGGCGAGGACGAGAGTGAGAGTGAAAGCTGGACGTCTCTTTCGGCGGCAACAACAAACGCCAGCTTGGACCGGCCGACACAATCGTCCAAGTCGACAACAATATCGTCCTGACGATGACCCTGGCGCTGGCGACAAGCTTGAGACAATCTCGATGGATATCTTTGTCGATAACAACAAAACGGAACGCGACGAAACACGAAAAGGGCGCGATCTCTGGCGCCGTGTTGATCCAAGTGTTTTGCAGTAGCAATATGTGTATCCAAGAAGTGGGCGACGGACAGAAGCGATATGGGTATACAAACGGGCTTCAAGTATGGTAAACAAAACGGAACGGACAGGATGATGGAGGTGGGAGGAGTTGTGCACCTTGTGCCAGGGCGGATGTCATGTCATGCCTTGCATTGGTTATTCAGAGGAGGCTGGCAATTGACGCGAGGCTGGGCCGATTCTGGTGGCCCGTGCTCGACAGCGTGGCCCGTGCGTTTCGGCATCTTCCATCGCCAGAGCTTAGCCACGAGGATGCTCTATTCGCTATGGACATGCTACAAATGGTCACCGAGGAGTTTTTAGCAGACTGGAGATTGATATGACCTGTAGGAGAGTACCAGGAGTTGCTCATATATAAATTTCTCGAAATCTCTGATCATTGGTATACACACATATCGCCGACAGATTGGGCAGAAGCAGGCGGTCTAGACATCAACAGTGCAAACAAACAGCAAACACCTTGATTCCGCCCATCATCACATTTCTCAATCAGGCATTCGCGACAACGTGACCTCCTCAAGCCAAATATGTCGCAACCACCAGATGTAGGCGCATTGCGCTTGAACGATGATGTAGACGACGAATACGATAACATTCCCTACGAAGACGAAGACATTGACTACGACATGGACATCGATCTTGGTCCTACCCCTTCCAAGCCCAGCGCTCCTCGCCCGGAAACATCAGAGTCGCGAGAGGCTGCTTTACGCAAAGAGTTGGAAAGCGTGCGACAGATCAACAAGGTCATAGAAGATGTTGTGCAGAGTCTAGAGAAGGCAAAGGGCAATATGGATGTATGCTATTTCTGTTCATACTTCAAAAACACATCTGTTGACACACTCAGAACGTCAATCGCACAGTGCACTCGGCCTCGACTCTTCTTGACACATGGACGCGCATTCTCTCCCAGACCGAACACAATCAACGCCTACTTCTCAATCCGAACTGGCAAGGAGCAACACAAGATATCCAAGACATGGAAAACGAATCATTCGTACGACAACAACAAGCCGAAAGACGCGCCGCCGAAGACCAGGCCAGAAGAGAAGCCACACAAAGACGCGCTGAGGAAGAGGAACGGAAAAAGGCTGCTCCGCCACCGGCAACTCGTGGCTCGAGACTCAGGGGCAGAGTCGGAACAGCATCAAGTCGCTTGACTGCGCAACCATCGTCCGCTTCTTCGACGTCTTCGGGCTATGTTGGCGTTGGAGGTCAGGGTGGTCGAGGAAGAGGTGTTCCAAGAGCCGGCAGTAGTATTGGCAGTGGCATAGGCAGGGGCTCAGTACGAGGATCAACAAGAGGTCGCGCCCTGAAATGATCTGAAAGGACACATCTCCAAGCTCCGAAAGCCGGCCAGCAGCGAGCAAATTTGCGTTGGTATAGGTCACGAGCAACGTTGAATTCAGCCGCCATGAGCAAGATTCAGAAAACCCGTTCATGGGTATGATTTTTCTGGTACAAGTATCTGCGCTCCTCCAATTCCTCTCTTCCTCTTTCCTTTTTGCGCACAAGCGCTGTTCGAACACAACTTGTCATAACATCGAGTCTCGAACTCCTGCCCCCATCTTCAACCAACCCAGCAACTTAGCGCCCACGAGCACACGAGCGCCGTCCCAGCATAACTTATCGAGTCTCGAACCGCATCCATCAAACTTTCGCGCCATCCCATTCTCACAGCTTCCGCGCTCATCACCTACCACAATTCAAGAGAAACCACCATCATGTCCTCTTACGACACCGCAACCGTCTATACCTCTCCCGAATACCGTCACGCCTGCACCCTACTCCAACGCTACGAACACTGGCTCTCCCACCAAACAGGCCCCGACTCCATTCTCATCTGCGAACAAGACCTCCTAGACATGGCCTTGACCACTCTCTCAAACATCATGCTCGCCTGCCAATTAACATGCACCCAGCGCACTCGCGCCACACAACGCGCCAAATATGTGGAGTTGGCCATCTGGTGCCACCGCTTCGAACGACACATTCTCACCAGAAGAGCAAGAACCTTTAGAGCTTTCGCCGCAGATACTGGCGTGCGAGTTGCTGAAATCGAGGAAGCTTGGGATATGGATATGGAAAGTACGGAGGCGTTGGTTAAAAAGCTTTCTGTGCGGAGATGTGCGGCTGAGGAATATGTTAGGAGGAATCAAGAGCAGCGTTGGAGAAGAGGGTTGGAATCTCAACGTCCTAGATACGTTTGTTTGCAACCGAGGAGGGAAGTGCTTATTGAGGAGGCTATTGCTGCTTTGAGCGTCGAGGAGACGGTGGTGATTGAGGAATCTTTTGAGATTCTGTCGGATCCGGTATCGACATCTACGTCGTCAACCGACTCATCCTCTTCGACATCGACATCGATATCGCCAACATCGACTTCGTACGATGTCGATGCACCAAAGCCCGCCTCATCATAAGGACCTGTTGCTCTTTTCCCCTCCACGAGGTTTTAACGAGAACAGGGATGAAGGCCTGGCTGTATTTATTTTACTACTACATCGCGCACTCATCTACATCGCGCATACGGATACATTACATTACACTGTATTATTGCAAACAACCAACTTCTTCTGTTCCATCCCAGCCTCCCATCAAACCGATCAAATTAGCCATCAAGAGGCACGATAATTTTGAGTCTGATGTGGAGGTCCAGAAAGAGTGGGTGAAAGTCCAGCTTTCTGTGGACCATGTCACCAATCGCCAATTACATCTTGCCTTTTGATGGATATCAAGCAGGCATACCTCGGCAGCTGAGAGCTCGATATTTCTATATTTTCACTGGGTAATATTTGATTTTCGAAATGCTTTGTGCCTTACTACAGCGTGGGTTTGCAGCTTCTTAGGAGATAGAGAGCTGGATATAGTATTTTGGATGCAAGGTTTAAGAATTGCAAGTAGCGTGAACGGGCAAAAGTGACATTGATTGGTAAGTGGTAATGTCGGTATGGGTTGCAAGCAGCATCGACACGGAAGAAAAGTAAAATTTGACGAAGGGAAGAAGGAGAGAAGACGCCGGCGACGGGATGGTGAGCAACATCGACGCAGATAAGGAAAGTGTCCTGAGGTTGAACTTTTCATCCCTTTCTATCAAAGGTGGATGGAAATTGCATCCGAAACGAACTTTCCTTTGGCGACGTGCTGTTGTACACCTCCACGGCGATGTGCAATATTCTTGGTGCACGATCGAATGCGTGAATCGCCTCACGACTGTTCGGTACATTTGCAAACGACACGCCTTCAAGATTGCACACAAATCCGCAATGCAATGATCCATCCGTCCACTGAGAGTTCGGCTTGCTAGAGTTTGATGCTGATGAGCGTGTTATCGCCAAAAACACGGGCTGCATTGCCAAGATAGAGTCGTCTCCGAGAGCTGCTTCGTTGCAAAGTCAACCTTAACCATCGACAGAGTCAATCTTGCGGCTTGCTAACTTGCAAGAAACTGTCTGGCATGAAAATTGGTCTTCGGGCACGAGCGCTATGCAATGGTTGACCGAATCTCAGTTTCTGCCCAAGTTGATGTCCAATGCTAGGGCCATGCGTTCTCTCTCCAGTGTCTGCTCCTCTTGTGTGGCGAGACCAAAGAATGGCTTGATAGCCACATCAACAACCTCCTCAAATAGTCCTTGCACAATGCTGTTGAGCTCATCTCCAGTCTGAGCAAAGTCGGGGAAGGCGTTGATCTCGAGCAAGTACGGTGTACCTTCTGCATCCAACATAAAGTCGACACCGAACAGTTCAAATGCATTAGGCAGAGGTTGGAAATGAACCATCATGCCTCTAGCAGCGCCTTCGAACACATCGCCTGTGATTTTGCAGATTTGGTCGAAAGTACTCTGCTTCCATTGAGATGGCAGACCAGGAACATCGTCAGGCAATGACCAGAAAGCATGAACACTGCCTTCGCGTTCACCTGTTTGCATGCATGTGTTGGTGAGATGACTTGCAAGCTCCTCGTTGGGATCTTCGCTTTCCCATGGTGCAGTGTAGGTCTTTCCAGCGAACAATGCAAGCATGGGCTTGTACACAAAGACCTTAAGTGCTCCAACGGCGAGAATATAAGTACGGATGTGGAACTTTCGGTCTGCAGAGGCGAAAGGTGCAGGAAGCAACATGGGCGGGTGGATGTATGGTTGCGCAATAAAGTGGCGGAGTTGCGAGGTCATCACGCCATTGCCCTCATCTTCCTCTTCGTCATTTTGTTCTTCATCCCCAGAGTGTTCGGCGTCCTCGTCGTCACTGTCTTCTTCCCAAGACTCGAAAATTGCAGTCAGGTCTTCCTCAGAATTGAAAAGGCGAATACCTTGCCCACGATCACTCATTCCAGGCTTCAAGATCCACCACTGCTTTTCGGAGTTTTCAAACTCTTCGTTCTTTTCAAAGCTTTCTCTCAACTCGAATGCCTCAACCAAGGCATCATCCAGAAATTCGGCAAAATCCAATTCGAACTCAACACTGGGCTTGACATTCTTTGACAAGCAGGACTCGGGATTCTTGCTCAACCAATGAGAGACAGTCGTAGATAGATAGTGTTTTCTGATCAGTGCTTTTCTGATAATATACGAGTTCATAAGACTAGTCTGAGAGTTTTCCATCACATGATCCAGATCCAGTGATTCATATTGTTTCCATTGCAGCAATTTGGCATTCGAGGCAGGTGCTTCTGAGGTTGACTGCATCAAGACCAAAACGTCGGCAGGCATGCGCGCCTTGAGAGCGGCCAGAATCAAAGGCTGCACATAGCGATCCTCGTAATCAATGATTGCATGTACTTTTCCGGTAGATGATTGTTGTTCGGCCATCTTGTCGTTCAATTGATTTGCGAGAAAGATCAGATGATGCTCGCCATTTTCTAGAGCGTGGTGCAAAATTTCCCAATGCGTGAGGCGCGTGCAACGAACGGTCGTCTTGGCGCGACTCGCTCAACATCGTGTTTCGATTCTTCCACCACTCTTCGCATTGCTAACATCGCACCTGCCAGGAAGTGAAGTTACCTCCGCCTTGATCTTGATGCCTTCCATCCTCACTGGTTCGACAATATGTTTTGCATCAATCGACCTGCTCGGTCACACCTTACCCCGCGATGAGATGCCATCGATCAGCGCAAGGGGCACTCACGCGAGGCCTTGGCCGAAACACGACCCATGTTTGAGATTCGGACACCAACATGCTTGTTTCTTATACCACAAGCTTGGCAGCGTGGCGAAGCAAATGTTTCCAGACGCTGAATAGATTGTAAATTGATCTTGCTGCAATGCACCGCAGAAGGTTGCTTTTAGGGCAAGAATGACCAAGAACCTCACCATCAACTTGTTACGGCAAGCGACTGTCTGCCCTAAAAGCTGTATATAACTTGCAATGCTAATAGCACACCACCGAAACAAGACGCACGGGAAGATTGATGGCCGACCACAATACTATTTTCTTAGCATAGGGCTTCTCTGAATCGAGCATGGTTAGAAAGATATATAAGTATGGTAAACCAGCACCGATGGGAACTCTCTCCTCATCAAGCTTCTCTTGTCCTTCCTTTCAACCACTCTCTTTACTTTCCATTCAACTTTACCTTACACTCTTTCTATTCTCCAAATGAAGTTCACTCCTTCCTTCGCCCTGGCGGCGCTTACTTCCCTGGCTGTTGCCGCTCCCCATGACATTGTCAACAAGAGAGCTGTTGCCTCTGGCCCTGTCGGATATGCCTCTACCAACGGAGGTACCACTGGTGGCCAAGGTGGAGCTACCACTACTGTCTCCACTCTTGCCCAATTCACCAAGGCTGCTACTGCAAAGGAGCCTACCGTTGTCTACATCTCTGGCAAGATCACTGGTAACGACAAGGTCAGAGTCTCTTCTGACACTTCCATCATCGGTCTGAACAGCGACTCTGCTCTCGAGAACATTGGTCTCTTCGTCAACAAGGTCGAGAACGTCATTCTTCGCAACTTTAAGAGCAGCAAGGTTCTGGCCAAGAACGGTGATGCTATCGGTATCCAGGCCTCCAAGAATGTTTGGGCCGACCACCTCGACCTTTCTTCCGACCTTGACCACGGCAAGGACTACTACGATGGTCTTCTTGATGTCACCCACGCTTCCGAGTGGGTCACCATCTCCAACGTCTTCTTCCACGACCACTACAAGTGTAAGTCTTTGTTTGTTTTCATAACTTGAACTATCTGGCTAATTTCGACCTTAACAGGCTCCCTCGTCGGCCACTCTGACAACAACGCCGCTGAAGACACTGGCCACCTCCACGTCACCTACGCCAACAACTACTTCTCCAACGTCTCTTCCCGTCTTCCTTCCATCCGCTTCGGTACCGGCCACATCTTCAACAACTACTTCGAGAACGTTCTCTCTTCCGCTGTCGACACTCGTGATGGTGCTCAGGTCCTCGTCGAGTCCAACGTCTTCGTCAAGGCCAAGAAGCCTGTTGCCTCTCTCTACTCTGATGACCAAGGTTACGCTGTTGTCAAGGACAACGACTTTGGTGGTGAGAAGAACGAGGCTCCCGCTGGCACTCTTACCAAGGTTCCTTACACCTACACCGCTCTTGGTAGCGCCAAGGTCAAGGCTGCCGTTGTTGGCACTGCCGGTAACACCCTCAAGTTTTAAGCGCGAACGGGGAAATGGGATGAAGAATAAGGTGGACTTACTAGCCACAGCTTGGACGTACTTCATTGAAAGATGGATATTGTGAACCTCCCTTTTTACCCACTTATTTGATAATCTTTGCTGTTGACCAGCTCTAAATCAAAATCTTTTGTCAGCTTGATTCTTGTTTGTTGCTTGACTTCATTTTCGCAAATCACACTAATGAGTTGTTTGAGTGTAGATGCAGGTATGCTTATGTATTTGTGCAAATTGTGCAATGTTTTCATGCTGAGTGAGGTTGTGTCACTTGTTGACAACGTGAAGGCAACATCGAATCCAGCAATTCTGAAGCGAGGTTCGTCAATGGCTCAGGGCAACGCGTGAGCCAGCATAACGATATCAAGTAGCAGTGGTTCAAAATGTACTCGACGATTTACCAAACATGTCATTCAGTTCGTTATACAATCATACGTATGAACAAAAGTCAAAGGCCAAAACTTCCAATATTGCCACAATTGGCGGCCATGATATTTCATACAGTTTCCAATACTGTTCCTGTTTACTCTTTGTTAAAGTCGACGACAATGCGACTGATCATGGTGCATTAGTAAAGAGTTCTCTCGATACGAAAGCAAGGAGACATACCCTGCGACTTGTCCGTTCTTCAACTTCTGTACGGATTCATTGAACTTGGATAGGCCAACGACAGTGGGCTCGAGGCGAAGTTTTCCTATTAGTGGCGTTAGCCTGTATCTCTGTGTGTGCTCATTCAATCCGTTCTTACCTCTGCGAGCAAATTCCATGGTCTCATCAACATCAGCCATACCAGCAACAAGCGTGCCCTTAATGGACTGGTTGCGGAAAGCGAGTGCTGAAGGGTTGACCTCCATGTTGTACTTTCCGGCAGGAGGAAGACCAATACACATGACTTGAGCACCAGCTCTGTGTCCGAGGAAGCCTTGTGCAATGGGGTATGATTGAACAGCTGGATCACAAAGTCAGCACTGGACCTTCTGTCAAGCCATTCATACTTACCAGTAACAAACACAGCATGAGCACCTCCTCCGGTCAGTTCCAACACCTTCTCAACTGGGTTTTCGACCTCCTTGAAATCGATGAACTCATCTGCGCCGTACTTCAGACAAGTCTCCTTTCTCTCGGCTCCAGTATCGATGACAATGGCTCGAAGACCCATGGCGATGGCCAGCTGGACGGCTTGCATACCGACACCACCGCCACCACCGGGGAAGACAGCCCATTGACCGGGACGAAGACCAGACTCTTTGATGGACGTGTATGCAGTGCTGCCAGAGCACATGATAGGTCCAGCAATTTCATCCGGCACACCGTCGGGGATGAGTGATGTGTAGCGCTCGGGAGAAACGATGTATTGCTTGTAAGAGCCTTCTCAAACTTTAGCAAGAGCGAAATTGGAAAGATGCATGAAACTCACCATCAATATGAAGACCAGTCATGACACAACTCAGACAGTAGGTCTCCCTTCCTGTCTTGCAGTACTCGCAAGTGTGACAAACATCCTGGATAGGCTTGAGTCCTGCTCTTTGCCCAACCTTAAGGTTCTTGACTCGCTCTCCAACTTTGACGATGACACCTGCACCTTCATGGCCGGCGCACTTGGTGCCGAATTGTGACATTGGTGGCATGCCCCAGTCTTCCATCATGAAGTGGACATCGCTCATACAGAGACCGGTGACATTGAGCTTGATCAAGACTTCCTCGGGGCCAATCTCAGGTACTGGGATGTCTTGAACTTCAATCTGTTGTTGTGTTAACGCTATTGACTTTGTTACCGGAAGAGGTAGCATTATGGACAACATACGCTGAAATCAGGACCAGGATTGACCACAACGCCAGCCTTGCATGTCTTTGGGATGATTGGTGTCGTCTCCTCCAAGTTTACGGTCTCAGTAGTCGACATAATTGCGATTTGTTGAATGAAAAATGGTTGTACGTATATCACAAGGATTGCAAAGATCACAGGAGCTCAAGGGCTCCTATTATACCCAATTCACCCCCGCCACGGCTGCTCCTCTTCCCGTTAAACCGGCACTTCTGCTCAACCCCAGCAGGATAGCTTACTCCACTTCTTGCAGTGGTTGCACGTCGGCCGAGAGTTTTGCCCCGCGTTATAGAGACGGATCGACTTTGGGTGGGGTCAGGGACTGCGGGGTGGAAGGAAGGTTCGCGGCATGGTTCCGCACTCTACCTCTTTCTTGTAAATCATTCCGAAGACATGCTCCCTCACGGCTTGCTGTAACCATAAGAATGTCTGATATTGGTAAGACAACGTAGTCGAAAGTGTCTTGCTGAGCTCGTTCATGAAGCAATTGTTCTTTTTTGGCGAAATTGAACTAGTACGCAGAACGTGTCCTACGCACAGCATGGTGATACTGCTCTCATCCCACTGGAAGAGGAGGTGCGACGGACCCGCATCCGTCCTCGCATCTCTTCCATATGCCTCGGCTGGCATGAGAATTGGCATTCGTTGACATCTTGCAATGTTTCTTCTGACTCGGGCTTCTCTGACCCACTGAGCTGCAGACGACTGCTTGTGAACAACCAAGAAAATCATGCAATGCGATCTGTGCTGCGGGTGGTTCTTCGTTGCAAGGGTCTTTCCACTTCTCAGTGGACTCACACTTACAGTGAGGTTGGAAGAGCCACACAGAGGTCAGGTTGAATCCGGTGGAAAACAGATGCTAAAGCCGTTTCTCGAGGTCGTATTGGTTAACATGATATGGCATGACATGGCCTCGTTCGGGTATCCAAGTCTGTTGTGATCTTGTAGATGAAACCTCGAGTGATCATGGAGTCGTCGATAACAGATGAAGACGCTTATCTAGGTATCTGTGTGCCCATCAGAAATATGGATTATGAGCGTAAAGTGACCTCGGAGAGAAACTGCCGTGCTACGAGCTTGACATCGCCTGAAGACACATGGTTGTCGGATCGTGAACCGTTTAGCGTCTAGCTCAGTCATTTGACGGCCTTGGGAGCGGTCCTGGCTGCTCACGGCTTGGTGCTCAAGAGAACCTGCTATGTCAAGCGTGTAGTTCTAGGGCCAAGCGTGCGAGATAGCCGAGATTAACGATCAAATACTGTTTCCAGAATCCAGTGTCGCAACCGCTGTCCTGAATCTGCCGAGTCAAATGATCACGGTAAAGAGCGAACGGTCAACATGTGTCGTCGCTGAAGAATCGAACACACAAGCCACAGATGCGTGGCAGACGCTCGAAGATGTTGCCAAATACCGAAGGGCCGTTCGTGGCGGACAACGTAAACGGGTGTCCGCAGCAAACTTTTGAGCATGCTCGTTCGATATTTCAACGGCGTGGAGATCATTCAGGTACAATTCGCACGCAGACGTCGTATGCATACGACGCATCATTAGATATCAACGTCCTCAAATTGGCCGACGATCTCTCAGCTGTCTCTCCCAACATCAACACATCTTCCTGCCGTCATCGTACCTGCCTGGGCAAGACTTGGTATCTTGTACTCCTCAAGTTCGCACAACCTCTCAAGCTTCATCACCTTTTATCAGGCAGTTGTGCTTCTCGTACCGTTAAGGATCAAGGCTGTCCGTTGTTGGGGATGGAACACAATCGCTATCCCCCAGAGTCTCACCTCGTATAAACCGTTTCTGTTCGATTCTGTCACGGATAAGAATTTTCGTATGAGTTCGTCGAGATGGTCAGGCACAATGCCGACACTCATGCCATGTCGAGAAGCAAGACTCCACAGCCGCGGTTATGGCCAAAGACGATAACCCTTCCAGAGGCTAGGTCTGACTCGAACAAATTGGAAGACAACAGCTGACGACAGCTGACAGTAGTGAGATTGCGAATGCCACAACGCAGATGACCGAGACTTGAAAAATGACAAGTCCGACAGCCTCGACAGACGGGAGCTGTGAAAGCCGAAAACATGTGACCGGCAGTTTGCACGGACCGTTTCCTTTTCGAGCGGTAATGGCGCATATTTCCCCGCATCTTCCAGCTGTAGACTTTGTTGGCTGAGAACAGCCTCACCTCGACTTGTACCCCTGTATACACACCTCCTTCATGACTTGAAATTCTCAACTCTGAAAGCCGTGCTATCCATGTCATCCTGGTCGAAGTGGAGCGGGTTTTCTATTCCGAGTCGACAGGCACAGAGAATGCCCGTATCATAAGCAAAAAACAATTTCCCCCTGTTGTAACTGCTCAACGTCGACAACGGCGGAAGCTCTCCTGGCAAAGAGAAGCAACCGATGTACAACGGCGTGGCTGGCTGATATAAGACCGTCCGAACCGCCATGGAATCAATAAGTCACTATTGGTATACTATTCAAAATCGCTTGCTGATCCTTCGTACATCTTGTGGTCTTCGTCCACGTTCATTCATTACTGCAAACTCTCCCATCCACATTCCTTTGACTTCTGTTTATCATTCCAACGTCCACCACACCTCGTCATATCATACGACCACATTTTTCAAAGCATATAATCACCCTTCCGCCAGACAAGATGTTTAACCACACCATCGACCCTCTTCCTGCATACAACTCCGACATGCCTATCTTCAACGTTGCCATGACCCTTCTGTGGGGAGCTGCTGAGCTCCTCATCTCGGTCGGCTTCATCACTGCCTTCTCCTTCATCGTCTGCTATGGCTTTGGAGCTATCATGGAACCTCAACAGACTACCTTCGATGACGAGTCCGACGACGTACCCTCGAAAGAGAACACGGCCTCTATCTTCATGTCTGCCATGCTCAGCGGCTTCCACATCACTTTCGTCTTCTTCGGCCTACCACTCTTTGGTCACGCTGCCGACTCTTTCGTCATGCGCTTGATCTATTCCATCGCCATCATCGCCGCCTTGACCACTGGTGTCGCACTTGGCACGATCGTCATCTACCTCTCCATCCCCGCAGTCCGCTCATGCTGCAACGGCGTCGCAAGACTATTCAGAAAGACCCCTACCCAGGGCTCACAAGATATCGAAGCTCAGCACGAGCATGTGCCCTTCCTCGACGAGAAGAAGCTTATTCTCGACGACGAGTGAAAGAGCCGCATGGTGACGCTCCGCTAATTTTCAAACACATGAGGCTCCTCTCCCTCAAATCTTCACACACAAAACAAACCTCATGGCGAGAACATCATATTCGCCATCAGGCCATCCGGCACACACAATACCATATCTCGGTATGCCACGGATGATCGCCCTCTCGGGCCACGCAATCCAGAACAACGCATGTCTTGCAAATGCCAAAAGGCAAACCATCCGGGTGTTGTTTTGGGAAATACTGTTATTGCCGATCATTCTGGCAATAGTTGGCCGTTCGCGAAAACGTCAAAAAACGGTTTTTCTTGCCGCAGCTCAGGGCCGAACCCACGCATCACACGGCATACCGTTGGATAGCCGCATCATCAAGACCCTTGAGGGTTTTGTGGCAGCTTGGACAATTTGGCCTCTTGGGGCCTTTTATCTATAATGAATAATGTACATACATGAACAAAATAGTATGATCTTTGATACTTTACCTGTTGCGCACCTTACTTCTTCACTCCCATTATGATCTTGTCTGTGTTTCATGTCTGAAGTTGTCAAGAGTTCGGCCGAGCAGTTCGTGGCTTCGTCATCGCTACACGCGCAAGTCATCTCCGCAAAACGGTTGTGACGAGGCTGGGGGCTGGCTGAATGCCGTTCAAAAAGTTTCGTCGATATTTGACATCTCAGATGTATCATGTGGTATGTATCGCCTCCCAGAACGCCCAGCGCCCCATATCCAGAAAGCATCTCTTTGCTATCGACGGTCATAAGGATCCGGCGAATATGCACCATCACGTCCTTGCTCTTCATATTTGACCTGCACCTGTCGTGTCTTTCTGATGATTCCATCTTCTACATCGTCTGGTGGGAGGATTGATCTTTCGCTGCCGAAATCTTGTGCTTCGACTTCGATGATGGTTCTGTGGGATTTGCTCTGTGTTTGGAGGGCGATTGACTGAGAACCGTAGGTTGGCCGACTTCGGTTCGTTGAGCGGTTGAAGGCCATGCCGAAAAATCGTCGGAGGAAGGAGTCGAATTGGCTTCGGAGTGGTGGTAAGCAGGCTGCGATGATGCACACGTTGACTTCTGCGGTACTCCAGATGGATAAGTCGACGGCGTCCCCTGTTGAGTTGTCAGTATACAAGAGTATCAGCAATGGTCAGAAAACATACACGTAGCATCGTGAGTGTTGAACATCTTTGCAGCGACTGCGATCTTTACACAGGAGCAGACGGTCGCACTATTTCAAGTCAGCTTTGTACCGTGACACATATGACCAGGAGAACATACATCAGTCCGAACAAAAGGACAATACGTAGTCCCCATTGCACGTTAGCACCCAGCTTGACCGTCGACAGATAGAAAATTGGTACTGAGGTGTACAAGATGTCGGTCACAATATTAGAACCTGAGACTGATTAGCCTACGTCAGGACTGATACGGGAATAGGTGCGATTACCTGACTGGACATAGGTGCAAATCTTGTTGACGATAGGATCCCAGCACTGGCCTGGCTGCTGCATGTTCCAGTTGAGAGAGATCGGGTCACAAGCCGCAAAGATTGAGGTAAGCGCGACGGCTCCGTTACAAACCAGAACAATGCCAACCGTAATCCACATGGTGATCCTGTATCCAGGTGCGAAATCGAGGTACAAAAGAAAGGCGGCGATACTGAGTTTGGCGAAGAGCATGGATATGAGGTTGGTCGCTTCACCAATCCAGATCCATCGTAGACATGTCGTGAGCATTTCTGGTGTAATCGATGGGTCGTATATGTGTCTTCCAAGGCCATACTGGGTCGACAAAGAGCTGCATGACAGTGCGACGAGATTGCTCACCTACAGAAGTCAGCTCTTGATCGATGATAAAGCATTACATGAGCATTACCAGGGCCAGGAAGATGAGCAGGTCAGCAAGCCTGAACAATCGCTTCAAGACTACATTGTTGATGATTCTCCAGAATACAATAAACCCAGCTAAGATGGCAAAGATGACTTCCGGGATAACAATCGCATTCCGCCGGCTTTCCATGACTGTTGACTGCAGGTTCCAAACTCTAGAAAGGCTTCAAGGGGAAATCATGAGATTAAGTCAGAGTGCATGAAGACTTGAAAGGCGAGCGCAGACAAGACACCGGCAGAACGTCCGAGATGAATAGGCGGCCCTGAATTCACACTTGGTTAGGTTCGCAGATAAATTGAAGATGGAGGCTTGTCCCCGTTCTTGTAGCCATGGGCAGCCACCATCCATAGTCAAGCTATCGATCAACCCGAAAAATGACCCTTTCGAGTCAGTCCGACTCCAACCTAGATGATCCTAGATCGCGTCTGGCTGCAAAGATACCGTGGTCCTCGCTTAAACACTCTTCGAAACCATCAAGGATCTCAGCCAGTTTCTTCGATAGGTGTCGGCCATGCCGTCTGCGGCGGTCCATGAGGCCGTAGCAAGGACCAAGCTCTGGCAGAAAGAAAGTCATAGCGGGATCAACGCACGCACTCGATACCCGAGCCATGGTAAGAGAAAAAGGACGCCATAGGATTGCGAGACGATTGTGTCTGTGGTTGATGGGCCGCACACTCCGGCAGAAGGCGAGAACACTGATTGATTGCTCCGTCCAGTAGTGCACTGCCCTAAAGCAACCTTTGGTCTAAGCTCGAGCGGAGGTTTCGTCAAACGAACAGAGCTTTCCGGCACCTCAGCACGACTTTCGAGCATTTACCCGTGCATTTCATCTATTCGAGGATGCAGTATTCCACGTGTTGCGGTGAGAGAAGCCGTGAGAACAAGAGGTCTCCAAGGCTTCAAATGTGCCGCGAGGTTGAGATGAGGCTGAAGAAGCAGACAGAGGGACAGCTTCAAGCTCGGTTCCTGGTTTCAGACTCCCATGAGGGTCAGTCCTTGGCAACGTCCCCCACAGCGCCTTCCTTCCCAAACAGGATCAGCATTCTTGTGGCTTTTTTCTCGACGTCCCTTCATCTTCTATGACCCTGTAGCCGAAGATATGTCAAGGATGGACGAGTCTGGCGTCTCCCACCGACGGGGTACCGACAGATAATTGACTGCTGGGCAATCGCCTCGGTAGTGATTGCGCCAAATACGACGCGATCGTCACGGACCTCGACACGCCGATAGCTACTAGAGATTCATCTACTAAGAAGGTTCTCTTTACCGAAGCCCTGCGGTCGCATTGCTAGCAGGTAGGCCAATTCATATCGAATTGTGGACCGCTATATTTGAGTGGTTGATATAAGTACTTTGGTCCGTCCTACGCCTCAAGAAAGAGGCTCGCTCTTTGCCTACCTACACTCTTTTGAAACATAATGGCGCCTATCTTTTCATCCATGACTCGCTTGACAGCGGTCATCTCCTCCGCCCTTCTTCTCTCCACCAATGTAGTCTCTGGTATCACTACTCGTGAAAAGACTCTCACTGGAACGTATGATTACATCATCGTGGGGGGCGGTGTATCTGGCCTGGTTGTTGCAAACCGACTGTCGGAGAAATCACAGAGTATGTTCTTGTACTGGAAGAAATGATTTCGACTGACCGTGATCAGAATCTGTGCTCGTCCTCGAATATGGATACAATGACAACTCGACCAAGACTCTGTGGCCTTACTATGGCACTGGTTACAACGATCCTGACATGTTTGAGATCAACTCTGCTCCTCAGGTGAACCTTCAGAACCAGAGTTTCGTCGCCTACGCCGGAAAGGTTCTTGGTGGTGGTTCTATTGTCAACGGCATGGGATACGATAGAGGTGAGTCAATCAATAATGTGGAACAGAGCAATCTGCTGACATGATTGATAGGAACCCAGCCTGACTACGACGCTTGGGGTGAGCTTGGTAACGACGGCTGGAACTGGGATAACCTACTCACCTACTTCAAGAAGGCATGTCAAACGGAACATTTGCTTCATTACACTGCTGACCAAGTTGACAGAGCAGTACCTTCACCCCCAACAAGGCCGAGACTCTTTCCAAGTACAACTACACATACGATCTTTCGGCTTACGGTAGTGGACCCCTTCAAGTCTCTCTTCCTGAGTGGCAATACCCTGAGATGCCTACTTTCTGGGATGCCATGGACGAGATGAACATCAACAAGGTGCAAGAAGGAGCTCTGGGTGAACCTGGATGCTTCTGGGTTGCTGCATCCACCGATCCCAAGTACCAGACCAGATCTTCCGCTCGTTCTGCCTACTACGATCCCATCACTACTCGTTCCAACCTAAAGGTCGTTACCGGTGTCCAGGTCCAGGAAATCGTCTTCTCCACTCTGACTGCAAAGGGTGTCAAACTGCTTGACAGAGATACTGGCAAGACTTACACTGCATACGCCGACATGGAGCTCATCCTTGCAGCTGGTGCCATTCACACTCCTCAGATCCTGCAGCTCAGTGGTGTTGGACCTGCCAGCGTTCTCAAGGCAGCAGGTGTCAAGGTCAAGGTTGATCTTCCCGGTGTCGGAAACAACTTCCAGGACCACCCTGCCGCATACTTGATGTACAACTTGGCCAATGATACAACCATCAACACCAACTCTCTTGCCAACAACGCTACATTCAACGCCACCTCGTACGATGAGTATGTTGCCAACAAGACCGGCCCTTACACTCAGGCTCATGGTAACGGTGCTGCTTTCCTTCCACTTTCCAAGATCGCCCCTGACAACTACAAGTCGATCGTGGAGAAGCTCTCCGCCCAGAATGCCACTGCTTATCTTCCCGAGATGTACTCTGCTTATCCTGAACTGGTTGCTGGTTACGAAGCTCAACGCAAGATTCAAGTCGAGCAGTTCAGCTCTGACGCCGCTTCCATGTACGAGTTCTCGTTCCAGGGCGGTGGCTTCGCTATCACTGCTCTCCAGAAGCCTACAAGTCGTGGTACCGTTTACATCGACCCTTCCAACCCTTCCGGCGAGCCAATCGTCGACTACCACGGTTTGGAGAACCCTGTGGACGTTGACCTTCTCCTTGCCAGCATTCGTTACACTCGCCAGATCTACAACACTTCTGCCCTCTCGGTCTTTGAGCCTGTTGAGCTCACCCCTGGTGCAAAGTACCAGACTGACGACGAGCTCAAGTCACAAATCGCTTCTGGCCTGGTTTACCCTACCTTCGCTCACCCTGCTTCCACCTGTGCTATGATGCCAAGAAACCTGGGTGGTGTTGTAGACTCTGGTCTGCAAGTGTACGGTATCAAGAAGGTGACCATCATCGATGCCAGCATAATGCCTATGATCCCCGGCACTCATCTTCAAGCCACCGTCTACGCTATCGCTGAGAAGGCCGCCGATATCATCAAGGCCAGACACGGCTTTTAAACGGACCTTCAAGAGACCCTTTGGACTCACTCTGTATTCACGGCTGTTGAAACGTACATTTTCGCTTCTGATCGTTAGCCATTTAGAATTAATTGAACACTTTAAATACGCAGCCTTGCGCTGGCGTAATATCTGCTCCGCATTGAATGGACACTACAATAGAGATGACTCCTGAATCTCGCGACACCGAATGTCTCATATATTGCGTTCGTCAGGGGAACACTCCGAATTGATGAACTGATTTTGTTAAATCGATCACGAAGCGGCCGTGCACTGCGATGACGAGGTGTAACAGTCTTGGCATCTGCGTTGAAGGATCTCGTATTCAATGTCTGGAGAACTTCTACAGCCTTGTAAAGCTTGACATGTATACCAATCGATTCTCACGAGTGAGGATGTATCTCACAAGACCATCAACAGTGCAGATATTCCGTCTGGAAGCAAGATGAAACAAAGAGCGACAAAAACATGCGGCTGAGGTGGGCTTGGCAAACTCCACCGGTGGCCCAACCACTCTACGACCAAGAAATACAAGCATCATCTCGGCGCGGACGATGGGGGCGATAGGGCTCCTTAAGCCTTTGCTTGCCCTCTGCTGCAGTGTTCTCGAACACTTTGCTATCGTCAACTGTTATCCGTTAATATGAACGCTGTCCTGGACTGAAGCCTGCCTCGCGTGCTTGCTTTGGGTGATCGAACAAATCTCGGATACTGTTCTGGTCGTCGGAAGGCCCGGAATATGCATCGCGCTGCTTTGCTGCTGGTTCAGCTTTTACTCCTTGCATGCCACACATCAGCAGATGACATTGGCTTCGAATACGACCCAACGGACTTGAATGCCTGGGAGCACGACTATGGCCACTACCCCTATCGGACTTTCGAGTCTAGCGACTTGACACCACCCGCTGTGGCCCGAAAAGTCGATTCGCCAGAATGTCATGATGGACTGATGACCTTCCTTACGCCTCGAGGCACCGCTGTCAACGAGAGCCGTGGAATGGTCATACTCGACGACGAAGGAGAACCTGTATGGATGCAAAAGACGGACGGACAACCCTACAACCTTGATGTACAAACGTACCAAGGCGCCCCACACTTGACGTACTGGCTAGGCGACGACACCATTGGCGGTCATGGAGAAGGCGACTATTATTTGCTCAATTCATCCTACGACCTGGTTGCAAGGATATCGGCTTTAAATGACCTTCGCGCCGACCTACACAGTTTGAGTCTGACCTCGGATGATACTGCAATTATTAGTATCTACCAGCCATACGTGAAAGAGAAGGGTGGACAGCTGCAGTACATCTGGGACTGTCTATTTCAGGAGATCGATATTGCGACCAACAGCCTGATCTTCGAATGGCGTGCTTCAGACTACCATGATACCTCCGAGTCTTACCATGGGCCTCGATACGAGTCAGAAGGATCAACCAACCACACGCATTGGGATTGGTACCATCTCAACTCTGTGGAGAAGGACGATTTGGGCAACTACCTGGTCTCAGCTCGGTATACTCATTCGATAACCTACATTGATGGTAACACTGGCGAGATCATCTGGACACTGGGCGGTAAACGCAACATGTTCACATCCGATGACCATGCCCTCGGCTTCTCATCTCAGCATCTTGCAAGGTTCCACTCGGTCGATGACTTCCCAAGCCTAGTTACATCGCTCGGTGCCAGTAAAGCTGGTATAACCACAAAATTAATCAGTCTTTTCGACAACAGAAATGATGATACGTGGGACTCAGGGCTGGCTTCCAGGGGCTTACTCCTTGCTGTTTCCTATCCTACTGATTACCACCCTGATGGTCAGGTTAACAAGAACGACTACAAAGCTCGTGTTGTCCGAGAATACCTACATCCCAATGATCTGATTGCCGACAGCCAAGGCAGTTTACAAGTAGTTCCTGCGACTGATTCTGATCAAGATCCGAGTATTGTGGTTGGCTGGGGCGCGCGACCAGTATGGTCTACTTACTCTTCTTCAGGCAAGCTTATCTGTGACGACCACTTTGGCACAGAGGCTGCAATTCTCAACGGATCAGTCCAGTCTTACCATGTAATGCGATACCCCTGGATTGGCCTGTCAAGCGAGCCCATTTTGGCTGTCTACAACTCCCAGCGAAACAGTCTCTTCGTTTCTTGGAATGGAGCAACCGAAGTCGATTCTTACGCTCTGCAACACAATGATGAGAGTGCTACCGAATATGCCGACTGGGTATACACTGGTACCACTCAGAGAGAAGGATTTGAGACTGAAGTTACCATTGGAGAATGTGTGACGCGTTTTGTGCGTGTCGTTGCGCTTGATGCGGGAGACAATGTGCTCGGTGTTTCGGAAGCAATCCGGCTGCCTTTCACATCGGTAAATCTTCATGCATTTTTCTTTCTTTGTCCATGTACTAATCATTTGTTATAGGATTTCCATTGCGACGAGATTAACAACATGTACATCACCTCTGATGGCAACACTTTCTCGGCAGGTGGCGTAACTATGACGCCTATCGGTTTGATCATGGCTGCTATGTCTCTAACCATGTTCATGATTATCCTATTTGAGAGTTGGCGCGCATACAAAGCGTGGCAGAAGAGAAGGGAGCATACATATTACCGCCTTGAGGTCGATCCATATTTGTGATCCGGTAGCTTGGTGCTTGGCGTTCCTCTGTTTTATCTGGCGATATACCCGTTTGGTTTTTAATATTCTTTGTACATAAGAGAAGGTCATCAAGTGGCATCCACTGACGGTTTTGCCATACGTTCGTGGTGGCCTTTTTCGAATCGAGAGTCAAGGTAAATTCCTACTTGCTCTTTTGGCCGTGTCGGGGTCGGTCGTGGCTTCCTCATGCAGGCTGGCGGCGCGTAGCCGGTGCTTGCACTTTCTGTCAAACGGAAATCGTCCTGTCTCTGCGCTTTTCTCATCAGCCTTTTTACTCACTCTATCTACCCGTTACCATAATCCTCCCTCCAACTTCTCCATTTCCAAATCACGTCCATCCGCACTTGACAATGCCTCCACCCGAGGCTGGTATGGTCAAAATGCACATTCCCTCTGGAACTACAGACGTCTGGAGGGAAATCCTCAACCAGCAGCATGAGCGGGAGAAGGAAGATGGTGGTCCACTGTGGGATATTCGTCACTCACTTACGCGCAGCAAGCCACAAAGCATGGTAATACCCAGTCTAGGCAACAAGCGCAAGCCTGCCATCGGAGAAGCTCTCGACCCAGAGAATCCACCAAAGATCCCATTCACTTGCCGATGCAAAATTTGCTGCCACCAGTACTTTCCCGCCACTATCGAAGTCAACGATAAAGAAGCACATCAGCTGATCACATCTCTTGTGGTTGACGCCCGTCAAGATCTGGATTTCCTTCGACGAACCATCGCTGAACACGCCGACTACATCGTCACGCGTTGGAAGAAGAAGTCTCGTGAGAAGCGTTCAGTCTTCTTGTCGGAAAATGTCGATATCTTTGACAAAAAGTTCGCTGCTGTACATCTCCTCCACATGCGCAGCAACCCGGAGAACTGCGACTACACCTCAGAACTCATGCAGTCTCTGGAAGGTCTGGGTGATGAAAGGGTAAAGGCCAAGCTCGCAGGCGCTCTTCACCAGAGCAGAGTCAAGAAGATGACTTCCGCCTATCAAGATACTTGGCTCCTGCCCTACCTCGACTCCGACATGCTGTCCGAAGACTCATCGCTCCTACTCGCGCTACTGCACCACCGAACATCACATGAGCCCGAAGAATGGATCCTCTTCGATGACCTGAATGTTGACCTTGCCGAACGTTTCGGCATCGTCACACAAACATTCAACCCTCATTGTGTCGTTGTCCAAGGACCTGATTTCGGTAAAATGGTCGAATACAATGCCGACCAAGCACATCGCTACGAGATTATTGGCTTTACGAAAGCTTACAACATCCTTCTAGCTCAGCAGAGAATGATGGCCTTCCTGCGCAAAATCGTCACCGGTCTACTCGATGAGGCCAATGAGCCCCCAGTCATCGAATTTCACCCCAAGTGGGCTCATCTGATCGGTACCAGCTTCTCTCGGTTCGATTCCACATTCGCTTGGTCTACCGAATCCGTCAGGCCTTTCTCCAGTCCTCCGAAATTCGATCCTATCGAAACGATCGAACTTGTCAGGTCACGCCACCGTGTGCTCAAAGATCACCTTGAGCAGCTTCAGATGGACCCCGCTTATGTTCAGCTACACGCGCGTACATACAAGAATGCCCTCTTCTTCGAGACAATGAGACACGAGGACATCTGGCCTCATATCGTCGATCAGGTCTTCGTCGGCCCTATGATAAGGGAATGTTACTGGCGTCAGATGCTGTATGAATGCGACAAGATGGAACGAGCCTGGCTTAAGATGAAGGAATGTCCGTCTGAAGCGAACAAGCTCTATTACAACGAGGTATGTCAATGGAAGTGGCCTGATACTGTATCTGTACCATGGATAAATCGCTGATCGCTCGTGTTACCTAGACTATCCTGTACGTGCAAGACCTTTGCGTCGAAACGCTTGCCGTCTTCATCAACCATTGCAGTCTGATTTATCAGCGCGGCTTTGAGCGTAACTTCAAGTTTTCTGGAAGTGGTCGAACCCGCCACCTGAACAGGAGGTTCGATAGGAAAGACTGGTTCCCAGATGACATTCTGTATTGGAGCATCAGCTGCTTGGGTCATGATAGCTATCGCCCTTTCACGATGGACCCTTCTCTCAACTTCACCGTCATCGACTATCTCTGTCGTACCGATCCAAAGGAAGCTAGTCGCATGGACCAAAACCTGGTCGACGAGCTAAGTGACATGGCAGTGCTGAACTCTATCAGCAACAACATCCAGTGTCGTCCTTCACACGGCCGCAAGTATACTCTGAAACTCCCTGTGGAGGAGGAAACTATCCGAGCAGACTGGATCAAGAAGAGTAATACCCCCAAAGACAAAGAGATGGGAGATACTACCGCAGGACACCTCAGCAATTTCTGTACTAACCATCTCTGGCCTAAAGGAACGAAGAACGAGCAGTGGTTACAGCAAGCAACTCAATCTCGTGAAGCTTTAGATCGTTTCTGGGAGGCTTTCAGATCCCAATGGGCCAAGAAGCTGCGTGGAACTGGAGTCAAGTCAAGCAGCATCGACGAGGACCTTGACCTCATGAGTGCTAGCAAGAAAGAAGAGTGTCTTGCCGAGATCGCGGCCGAAAGAGCTGAGGTTCGTCATCGAGAGTACAAGCGTCGTATGGAAGGACAGAATCAGCCTGTCTCGCCTATTGAGTCGCAAAATATGTGGGGTGGTGAGAACAAGTCTTCTGTGCCATTGGCAGTCAGGAGCAAAGCAAAGCGACGCAATGAAGGAGAGCCATCAGAGGAATCGGCTCAGCCACCTCCGACCACTGCCAATTTACCTTCCAGATCGAGCACTCCACCCCGTCTTATTGCCGTCAAGCACGACAACATGGCGGTAGTCCATCACATGTTCCCGTCTTCCGGTCAAGAGTCTCAACGCTGTTTTTCGTGGCAGCACTTCCTGAACGCCATGATTGATGCCGGATTTTCCATTTTGCAGAGTCAAGGCAGTGCCGTCACGCTCAGGCAGGATGAAGAGAGGGGCGAGGGTGTCAGAACGATTGTGGTTCATCGCCCACATCCGTCACCCACCATCAACCCCGTCATGCTTCGTAGCATTGCCAAGCGCATGACTAAATGGTTTGGATGGAAGCGTGAACTCTTTATTGAGAGGGGTAAAGAGAGGAAGGGAAGAAGCAACCTTGGTTCAGAGGCTTGATTGAACGAGATCCCGCTGGCGCCGATACCGGCCGAGATCGGATATGCTGGATGTTACTGGTATGACCCTGAGAAGGACTCCTGACAGCAACCTGCTCGGTCCAGTGTGCATCTGTGGTATCAGAACAAGTCACACGTACCCTCGAGGTACCAAAGCTATGGCTGGACTAGCTAGAATATGGTTTATTGCTAGCTGTCGTCGCTTTGCAGAAAATGAAATCATCTTGCTATTTGCCTCAGAACACCACACTCCATGATTGATATCTCCAACGACATTCATTTATTGCATTGTCAGCTCGAACGAAGCTCTCGCATCACGGAAAATTCGTCAGTTCTACAATGCCCAATGCTATATACCACCGCGTTGATTGCGAGACCATAGACGCGAAATTGCGTTTGTGAAATTGCTCCATGATCATAAACAGGGTCACATCAGCGACGTGATTTCGGAAGCGCACCATGGTACAGCCAAATCATATGGCCAAAAGTCGTGTCTTGCGGACATGCCGAGGCAATCTCGCGTCATGCTTCGCGTGTTCGCCCACTTCCCGCCCACCTCGTGTTCAAAGTAATCCACAATGGACCATTAACCTGCCGCCACATTCGATCGAGCATATCACCAAAATGGTCTCTCACCTCCTCGTAGCGGTACGAATATGTTGATTCACGCTTCATCGCCTTGCTCAACGCCTGTCTCGCGAAGGAACAACGAGGAAGTCTGCGTTTACTGCGTTGCAAACGCTGGGTTTCATGACGTTTTGCCGTTGTCGTTAAGAGCTTCTTTCTCACACTGCCACGATGGAGATGTCTCACGGCGTTTGGAGGCTCGATCGTGTCTAAGATGGGGGACCAACTAATCCTCCCCGAGGCTTCATTTGCATTGTCTGATTCGGCCTCTGCTGGCGGTCGAATGGAGGCATGCAAGAGCAGGTGAGGCATTTGACGGCCACTGAGTCTTGCCGAATCTTCATTCGAGAATGACCAAGGCAAAAAAGCAAATTGTACCTGATGTGCAAGAAGCGGCACGTTTTGACAGATGTAGCTCCTACTGGCGAAAAGCGTGGCAGGCTTTACAGTCTACCAAAGTTCGCTAGAAGCAGAGGTTGTATTTTCATCGAGGCAACCAAGTATGATGATCTTCAGGAACCTGATCAATTTACTGGACTGAGTATGTTGAGCCCGTGAAAATGGGTACTCATCGCCCATCAGGCCATGCTTAACCAAGACCACATATCGATGGAGACATGCACTGTCGATATCCTGGGCGACAGTCTCGTGAGCTAAATCCTAGATCCACCATCACGAACAAGCCCCACGTCATGGGAAAGTGGCTTTATCCAAGACTCTGCAAGAGTACGGCAGCTTCCCAAGAAACAAAGAAGGAAGCTGCAGAAGCACAACGTCCAGAGAGGAGTGGAAGCCACAAACAACTCCAATTGGATACCAATGCTACACGTTCCTGCACAGTGACTCCTCCACGCTCCGCGGCCCGTCGCTCGACCATCCTCCACATCTACCAGATTTTCGTCTGGTTGATGGCGATATTCACCCCGCGATTTTCTCGACCGCCTACAGCCGGTCGTATTCCCAGATGTCCAAGCCCAACTAAATTGCGAGATGGCGTCCATGACGAGACTAAGACATGCTTAAGTCGATTTATCCTAATTTTGTGGGAGCCTCTCGCCAAATGTTTGCTTGCAAAGATCTAAAGATAGGATCTTTAGCATTACAGTTCAGCAAGGTCCCTCGGCTCGAGACCAAGCCGACCAACCCTAATCGCAACGGTCAGGGTAGACCAAAAAACACCTGGGGAAAAAGCCATCGATGAGAAAGCCAATGCACCCAAATGTCGACAAAAATAGTTTTCTTGCTGGGCAGAAAGCTGGCGATTGACATCATACCAGGATTTGATATGAGAAAAGAAGCTTTCTGGATCCCACCTTCACGAATACGGGAATGCCACCAATCCACCTTCTCCGCTCTCTTGCACTGGGCCGGTGTAATACGAACGTTCGGTGCGAGGCTCCGATTGGCCAATCGTCAGTGGAATGATACTCATGATGGTCGAAGTCTTCTTCAGAGGCAAGGTGCTGTAAGTGGTATATAAGAAGTCTCCCTCATCCCGGTATCATCTCTTTTCTCATCATCAGCAATCAGCATCTTGCAGCTTCTCCTTTCACAGTCAATCACTACTTCATCCATTCGCTCAAGATGAACTCCATCAAGGCCGCTTCGGTCCTCGCCTTCTTCGGAACCCTCGCTGCTGCTTGGCCCATGAACACCACCTCCTCCGCAACCCAGTTATACACAGGAGCATGCAATCCCGCTCATTCCTACCCTGGCGGAGTCTCCTGCATCTCCACTGCTGGTTCCCTGGCTCTCGTTACCCCCTCGGCATCGGCTGTCATGTGTAACCCTGCCCATTCGTACCCGAACGGAGCCAAGTGCATCTCCACTGCCGGATCCCTTTCCCTGGTCACTCCTTCAGCCTCTGCCTCAGCCAGTGCTTCGTTCGCGTGTAATCCCGCGCATTCTTACCCTAACAATGCTGTCTGCACTGAGGTTAAGGGCTCGCTGACTTTGGTCACTCCCACTGCTTGGACCACCTCGACCACTGTCTACACCACCGACTATGTGACCGTCTGCCCCACTCCTACTGTTGTCACCATCAACAGCAAGACCATCACTGTCACCTCGGCCACCACTTTGACCGTCCCTTGCCCTACTACCGCTATTGTCACCAAGCCCGTTCTTGTTGGACCTACTGCCAGCGCCCCTGCTCCTTCCGCAAGCGCCACTGGCAACTGCGCCGACAAGTACAACACTTGCCGCACTACTCGCGTCAACGGACTCTCTGCCAACCAGGCTCAATGTGCTTCTGAGAACGCTGCTTGCCAGGGCGCTTGCTACGCTGCCTACAACACTTGCAGAACCACCCGCGTCAATGGTCTTTCCGCCAACCAGGCTCAGTGTGCTTCTGAGTACGCTGGATGCCTTGGTGAAAACCCTATTGCTTCATCAGGCGGTCTGATCTCTTCTTTCATCCCTTACTCCGCAACTGCCAGCTCTTCTGCTGCTCCTAGCTCTCCTGCCGCAAGCAAGCCTGCTTCTTCCGCACCCGCCAACCAGCCTCCTGCTTCATCTGCACCCGCCTCATCTGCACCTGTCGCTGCTCCTTCTCAGCCTGCTGCTTCCAACGGTGCTTGCGCTCCTCCCCAGACTGTCACTGTTACTCAGTACGTCACTGTCTCCAAGGGTGAGTCCCCTAAGGCTCCTTCCAGCGCCCCTGCCACCACCCAGAAGCCTTCCAGCGCCGCCTCTGCTTCCGCCTGTGCCACTCAGCTCTTCGATGGCTGCAACCCTGCCAGAAGCAGCTGCCCCAATGGCCCTGGAACTTTCATCACCGTTACTCCCTCGACCTACCCTACTAGCTACGTCGTCAACGGTCAGACTGTCTCTTTCACTGCCGCTCCCACCTCTTGCCTTCCTTCTTCCTCCGCTGCCATGAGCTCCAAGGCCTCTTCTTCTGCTCCCGCTAGCTCCAAGCCTGCCTCTTCTGCTCCTGCCAGCTCCAAGGCCAGCGGTTCTGCCCCTGCCCCTTCGGCCACTCCCGCCGGCAAGTGCCCTCTTGACCTCAAGGCTGGTGCCTACGAGTACCCCCACGCTCTCCGTGTCAACGGTGTTAACGGATACAACATCACTATCAACCGCGACACCAAGACTGACGTTGTCTTCGACATTCCCCAGGCTGATGCTGGCAAGACTTGCAACACCTACTTCGCCCTCCCCAACACCGCCGACCTTGTCACTACTGCCTACAGCCTGTCCCTTGTTGACGGTGCCAAGATCAACGTCTCCAAGGATGGCAAGGTCGTCAACAGCTTCACCCCTGAGTCTGGCAAGGCCTACCTCATTGAGTCGGGCAAGTGTGCCGCTGGTCAGGCTCTTACCTACACCTTCAGCACTGGAGACTCGCTTACATTCAACGGCATGAATGACTTTAACGCATGTGCTCTTGGTGCCTTTGTCACCGTTGCCTAAGCGGTGATCACTTGGGAAAGATAGTATGGTAAAGAAATGATCTGATATGGGAGGAAGTTTTGAAGAATTTTGAAGAATATACCTCGAAAGGTTACACGGTCCTTTTCTCTAGCTAATGTAATTACTTGTATATAAAAATAGCACTGCTTTGTTTACTTCAAACTCTTGCCCCATTGTCTACAATGTCCTGTGAATCGATTGGTTGGTTGGTGGTCAAGGGGAAAGATTGGTATGACTTTTTGAGGCTTTAGTTTGAACCCTAGAAGGATACTACCTCTCCATAATGCTTTCTCTTTTACGCAAGTAGACTAGGATATCAGTCGTTGATCAATATAAAAGCACATCTACATCGAACCTGACATAAGAAAAACGACCGAGGAAACAACGATCTAACTTAAGCCAAGTTGTTGTTTCCTGATGTACATATGATCGCTCCTTCTCCTCTGTAGAATCTTCCATTTCTGTTCAGGCGCTTACTTACCTGCTCTACTATGGCTTCTCATTCTTTACATGCTTCGGGGCCTTCATCTTCTCTCTTTCTTCACGTCTAACGCTGCCCATACCTGAGATTTGAACCAGCTTTCTTCCACCACAACATTGTCAGAGATATATTTTTTACCTTTGACGTGTTCCCCATATCCTGGCGCTCTGGCCGAGTGGTTAAGGCGTTTGACTCGAATCATCTCGATATCAAATCCATTCGTGGGCGTGTGTTCGAATCACACGGGCGTCGACATTCTTTTTGCTCTTCACGTCTATTCCAGGCACCTCTTTTGGTGTCTAGAGAAGGATAAACAGGTTGTTCGAAAATGTGGTTGAGAATTGAGAGCCTGAGGTTGAGGATTTGTGTGGTCTTGGCGTTGGGCTTCGGGGGCTTGGCGGGGAGTTTGGGGACGTCGGGTTGTGGAAGGAGTTTTGTGATTTTGTTTGATGTGCACTTGGGACTTTTGTCTAGGTATGGTGTGGGTATAGTGGCTTTGTTTTGGGGAGTGAGATTGCTGTAAGCTATCCGTCATAATGGTATAAGTGTTGGGTGATTGTCGATTCAGTGCTGGACCACCTGAACAAACGACTAACGAAAGGATGCTGTTCAAACGAAGCATAGTAGACAACTAGCAGAGTGAAAGAGCCTGACATACCAGAAAACACCTGAGTACTGTGTGACTTGTAAGAAAGAATGTTCCGTCCATCAGACCATCAGCCCTCACCAACTAAATCGTCCCTTTGAGATTTGCCTTCGCCGATGGTTGATATTGATATATGTTTGCAGGTTTGAATTTCCCTCGTAGCACTTCCAATTACTACAAAAGTGTTGTACTTTCACTTCACGTCCACTTCCACCTACCAACGCGCAAATTCGCCAAACTTTCGTTGATCACTTTCCAATTCTTACACACAATCACCTCGTGTCTCATCTCATTTCATCTTGTCCGATCATTGCACAAGTCACCAAGCCATCATGGACGATGAGAAGACAGCTTTGGACGATTTCTTCTGTGCCTCTTACAACGCACTTCTGAAGCTATGTTTTACCAACATCAACCACTTCGAGGATGAGCCACCCAACTCAGCATCCCGCACCATCATCCGGACCGCAAAGTTGCTCCTAAATGATGGAGAACTTCCTGAGTACCTTCATCTGAGAGTACTGTTTATCTTGGCTAGCGCCATAGGCGATGACTCCATAGCGCAGGAGACCATGGACAAGGTCCGGAAGACCTGGAAATTGGATGAAAACGATGAGAGCTGGATCGAGTGCGACTATGAGTTGGGATCGTGGCTTTTTATGGAGGAAGAGTATGAAGACAAGGAGATGCCATTCCCTCACGATGGCTATATCATTCCCAAAAACACCCTGGTTCCCAAAAACACCTTGGAGACTGAGAGCGAGTGGGATATTGTGGACGAGGTGGATGCACAGAGCGACTGGACGGAAGATGACATTGAAAGCATCTCTGACGGCGGATCAGACAAAGTGAGTGATTTTTGATAAGACCGATTGTACTATTCTGAAGTCATGCTAACAGCTTCCAGTCATCAACCAAGTCCGGAAAGCCTACAGTCCCACCAAAGTCACCCGAGCTGTACGAACGCTTTCCTGTCGGCAAGCATGACAACATCACTACCTAACAACAATTCCACCCCTATCCAAATCCAATGAAAGAACACAAAAGATGAAGCACACACGCGTGAACGACTCCGACGGAACACAACTCAAATCGCTCCTTGCTTTCTGGATTCAGCTCCTTGATCCCCAATCACCAGTCACCAGATAGAATCAACCCCTTCTCTCAACGCTCCATACATAAACATCATCCTTCCTAATACGAAAGCATCAGACTCGTCGTTTCTCATTCTATTTCTTTTTTGAACGCTTGTGATATACATGCTGTCTGATGCGTTTTCCTCTTTGGGTAGTATGTTTCAAGCAGGGTGATACCCCTGACAATAGCTCGCAGACATAATTCCTCCTTTTCTCGTTCATTACTATGTCTGCAGACCTAGTGCTTAGCGTACCTATTCTTTGTCTTTCTCTGCTCCACAACAAACGGTCTTTGTATGCTTGACTGTTGCTGTTGTGGAGTAATGCCCAAAATTTGATTTTGGAAACCCGAACTTTGGAAACTCGTCGAGGGAACGATACTTGTTGAACACAGCATCAAGACATTTGTGATAAATATGGTTGATAGCAGGGTCAGTTAAGTATGATGCAGATTGCATTTAGAAGATTCAGGACAGCAACAAGTCCAAAGACATGACCAGCATCTAGAATGATCGTGAACTACGGTGTCACATAGAGCATAGCAAAACAATTTTTGTTTGAAGTAGTTTGATTAGGAGGTATTAGAGGATATCTGATATTGTGTAAACACTCAGGAGGACAACCCCTTTCCAACCAGAGCATGAGAGACAAAAGAAAAACATTAAAAATAAGTCGTCGCTTCATGATAAAAGTACAGCCGCCGCTCCTAGCTGAAGCCCGCCGGGATTAACATTAAGACAGAGACATTCAGCTACAAGCCGATGGAAGGTTTGTAGGGTATCGGGTTAATGGTACAGGGGAGTAGGTGGTGAGCAACTCTTGAGTCACTTAGAAGTCACGAGCGTTGGTGGTGGGGGTGGTGTAGTATCCACCGTGGACGCTGGGGATGGCACCGGCAGGGATAGCGGTGTTGCTGGCAGGGATGGTGCCAGTGCTGCGCTCGTTGTCGTAGGAGTAGGGCATGGTAGTACCGGTGGTACGCTCGTGAGGGTTGTGACCGACGTGAGGAGCATGACCATCGTGAGTGAGGCCCTCCTTTTGGATGACAGTGGGGTGGGCACCGACAGCAGTGTTGCCAGAGTAAGCGGTGTCGTGAGAAGGACGAACGGTGCGGGTAGTGGCAGGGACAGCAGCAATGGGGGCAACGCCCTTCTCGGCGTGGTCGTAAGTAGGAGCAGTGTTGTTCTTCTTAGCGAAAAGACCGCGCTTCTTGGTGGTGCCGGAGGTGTAGTCGTTGTCAGGGCCGGGTCCGAATCTCTTCTCCTTCTTGTGGTGGCGCATGAGAGCGAGCTGCATGAGGGCGGTGATCAAGAAGAGAAGAGCTCCGATGATGGAAACAGCGAAGACGGCAGTGTTGAGCTTGCAAGCAGTACCAAGGTTAGGGGAGTAGGTGATGTTGCCCTCGTTGTAGGTAGCACGGCCGTTGGAAGGTCCGTTACCAAGAGGAGTTCTGACGTATCCACTGCAGCTGTTGGCACCACGGCGGGTCAAGACAGCAATGGCGATGAAGCCACCCATGCAGAGAAGGTCGAGGATCAGGCCAAGGATGGAAAGGAAAGCAATACCAGCCAGGCAGCAGGTGAGAAGAGTGGTAGCGAGAGTGTACAGGACTGCGACACCAGAGATGCCCTCAACGGCCTTCCATCTGGTAGGAATGTCGAGGTTGTTATCCGCGAGAATGGCAAGGAAGTAACTGAAGATACCGAGAATGATGGCGGCACAGCAGAAAGTGAGTGCATAAAGTGCAGTCTGCAACAGACGAAGAGCGCCTCCTTTGAAGATACCCATGATGATTAAAAGATCAACTTGATAGAGAAGGTTGGGAAGGGGTAATCCTCAGGAAGAGAGGGGAGTTGTCGTTATAGAAGTTGTTGGTGATTGTGGAAGTAAGTCGCTTGATGATGATCTTGTCAAACAGCGAGGGAAGGAAGCTCTTAATATGTGCTTCCCTCGTGAGTGACGATTCGGCCAAAACTTGCAGTTGCGTGACACAACTGCAGTCGGACGTTGCGAATGTCAAGAAAAAAGACGTCACTCTGGGCTGAAGCGTCATCGCAGGGATGATTGTGGCTGCCAATAAAGTTTAGGTCGAGCGGCAGAGGACCCTGGAAATCATGGAAATTACTTCATAATTATTCTTCGCGTACCTTTTACGTGTCATTCACAAATAAACAGGGAATTCATTCAACGGTCGACATTATTCTGAAGGACGATGGTGTCTTATTCTCTTGTTCTCTGCGTGAAGAAGAACCAGCGTAATGCGAAACTGATGTCGAAAGGGGGAAGAATGATCCACGACAGGGATGCTTGAGCACAGCCATTTGATCCAGAACATTGGGACGGGATGCCACAGCATCAGCCACAAACAAATCTGGGGTCGTGGCAGTTTTCTAATCACCTTCGTCACCATACCAACTTCCTGCACGATCGATGAATTCCCCTGCCGTTTGTGTGTTGAGCTCTCATTTGCAATCTACATCTGAACTTTCGCAAGTCCGCATGTCCGTCAATGTTGTGTGCGTGAGAGTTTGCGTTGGCAGTTGGCATTGGATAGTTTGTGAGATTCAAGGAAAAGGTTTCTCTCGTTCGACACTTGTTCCAGCATTGGAAGCCACATTACGACGAGTCAGCCGGGTGCTTGATCTAGAGTGAGGAAGCACATGTGAATTTTACTTGAAAAAGGTGTTCAATTCTGTCATCATATTTACGAGCATTATCGTGGAGTTTGCTCCGTACTCGACGCTCACAAAACTAGTGTTTGTCGACAAATCGTTATGTCCTGATATTAATTCATTTCGGTCAGCTGCAGGTTGCTGCCAGCTCATCCGTCGCGCAGGAACATGATATGCAAACAATTTCAAAACCACAACCCTTGTTTATGGCATCTCACAGCCTTACAGCCACTGGCGGCAGTGGCTTTCGCGATGCTTGATGGTCCCTCGGAGCGAGCAAGGTTCTCGGCAGGCCAACATGCCCAGTGCCTTGGAAACAAAATGGTATGGACAATATTGTGATTGAGTTTGATGTTTGGTTATTCCCTTGGATCAGTCCTCGGCTACTGGTCATACCCCATGATATTGCTTTTCTGCAGTGACCGCGGATCATCCGAGCACATCCGTCGATCCAAATAGGCCCAGATCTCCACGCACGCACCTCCAAGACGACGCGTATAAGACTCAAAATTGACTTACTCGAAGAAACGTGACGTCTCCTTGACGGGAAACTCGTCACAGACTGTGACGACGGTATGCACATTACCAAAATTCTCAGAGCCTCATGACTACATGTACAGAGCCGGTTTCCTGCACTTCAAATCAAAGGTCAACGACCGCGTTCACCTCTGCTTCTCGGCCGAGCCATCGCGATCGAGTCAATATTCAAGAAGTTCGCCAGCTCCTGAACCGCTCACTCGATATTATTTGACTTGATCAAAACCTTGACGTGGTTGTCCTTGTCTGCTAACAAGGTCAAGAAACCTCCCTCAATCACGTCTTTGAGCTCGACCTTTTTCGTGATCATCTTTTCTGGCTTCATTCTGCCAGAGCTGATTGCTTGGAGAACTTCGTCAAAATCTCCGAGGACATACGTAGCCACGCCCTGCCAACGAGTCAGTCAAAGCAACGAGAAGTCCATGAAGTCGCACCAACCTTGTAAGTTTTCTCGCGGAAAACGAATTGATTAGGAATGATTCTTGCATCTTTCTCCCTGGAATTCGATCAATATGAGCTTCGTCGAGTATGATTGGTGGGTTCACCACGAATCTGCGCACGATTCGTGATGCCTTCAACTTCGGCTCCACTTACCAGATTGCAATGTTGACGAGTGTGCCGCGGGCCCTCATTGCAAGGACTGCAGCATCAAGGCCAGCTTGGACACCCGCCGCATCAAAAACGCAGTCTACGCCGCGAATACCACCACAAATCTCCTTGCATCGTTCCGGGATGTCGTCTTTTGTTGGATCCAGAATGTAGTCAGCACCAAAGTCCTCCGCAAAGGCTTTGCGCTTTGTCGAGACCTCTGAAACAATGATGGTACCATCGCCATGAGCTTTGAGTGCTTGGATGACAGAAAGACCGATTGGTCCTCCACCAAGGATCAGAGCAAATTGTCCTTTCTTGAACTCCTTCACAGGAGACATATTGACCGCATGCCATGCGACCGCTAATGGCTCTACTAGGGCCGCAAGCTCTAATGATACGTTGTCAGGCACGGATACTACGCAATACTCCGGGACCACGATGTGTTCGGCCTAGCAAGATCAGCATAAGTTGTTGCCTGAGAACACGACACATACCAAACCGCCGCCCCAGCCAGACAAGCCGACGAATCCGTTTTTGTCACAGCAATTTGGGATACCATCCTTGCAAGAGCCACACTCTCCACAATAGATGATAGGCTGTACAACGACTCTTTGTCCGACTGTATATTTGTTTGAAACACCTTGTCCAAGCTCTTCAATAACGCCGCTGAATTCGTGTCCAATGGTCAGAGGTACAGTCTCATTGGTTATTGGATGCGGAGTCGTTGGACATAATGATGGGCCGCCCATGTACTCGTGAAGGTCTTGAGATGCCAGTATCAGTTCTTGATCGACGAAAAGCTTTGTTCAACTCACCAGTGCCGCATATGCCACACCAAGCTGGCTTGATCATGATCTGGCCATCGCCGCACTGTGGGGTTTGTATGTCCTCCAATCGAAGGTCTTCTTTGCCGTGAATACGCAGCGCCTTCATTGTACCAGTCTTGGAGCTCCTGGATGCAGTAGCGGAGTCGACCTTTCTCAGTTCTTCTGCCATGGTTGAAAATGGAATCAAATGTCGAAGAGTGAGTATGCAGAAAGTGAGGACGCTGCTTCCCACACCCAGAACTTGTCCTTGACATATACGACTGCGAGTCTTAGCTCATCTGACCTACGGCACTAGCCCTAAGAGATCTCCGCAAGATAGGATTCCCATCTCTGGACATCCGATAGCGCGAGGTGCTCTCCAAGGTTGACCCCTCAATCCCCCGCACTTGCGGCTCTGCAGATCCGGGGTCACCATAGCAGGCGGCCCTTGTGTTGCTGCTGTAAGAACAGGACAAGTTCTCGACTCTGTTCTGCGATTCATGAGTGCTCCCGATCGGACTTCTTTGCGAGACGCAGACGGATAAAAGATCGTGAAGCCTCTTGGTATACGGAGAAATCGAAGTCCGTGAATCGCTCAACTTGACAAGAGTTTGCGAGCCCGGCGAACGCCAACACCAGAATCACCTCCTGAGATCAACCACTGCTAAGCCTCAGCAAGTCGGGGAGGTTAGGATGCCATCCTTCGCAGGTCGAAAAACGTGCTGTCAGTCAGTCGAGATAATCTTGGCAAGTAGTGCTCGGCTTTCCATTTCGAGAAAGCGCGTGCTACATGCACCAGGGGAAAGCAGGCCTGTTGTCACTCGGCGACTATCCTCGGCGGGCATCTGTTCTCTAGCAGGCTTCATGTCGAGCACGTTGGTTGTGCTTGGGTCGTTGCTGCTGGCAAGTTCACAAAGAGTTTGTCTTGTTTGCGACCACGTGGAGCTGAGTTCAAGGAGCTCGCTGCGCATGACGGGCCGTGCTCCGCCAAAACTCCACAAATAATGCCCCTCTTTCGCCTCATCGGAGTCTCTCTCCAGCAACTTTTGCCTGTTCTTTGGCAACCTCAGGATTGTGGGAACAAGTCAGCTTTGGTCTGTAGCGAATTGGAGTTCTCTGCGGCAATACCGGCCTTCCTGCCACAGTAGTTAACCCAGCCGGGCCGTGAAGCATGTTCATTGAAGCTGTCGATCGAAGATTTGAGGCTGCATCTGTTCACAAAGTCAGAATGACATCTTTGGAAAATCCATCCGTTACATCATCGTTCATTGGTGGAGGAAATCAGGCAAAATGTGCCCCTCCAATTCTTCCGATGACGAACGAGCCAAGAGCGGACTGTCAATTGGGGTAGGTACATAGAATAACAGATTTTGAACTGCTCAAGAGCATCAATTGATGGAAGAGATGAGAAAGAAGATGGGTCATGTAGAAAGAGCTTCTACGATGCGGCTCACCATGCGATCTGGAAATCGAGCATCTCCTCCTATCTTAGCCATAGTTTCCGCGGTGACAGAAACGGCTTGATCAATTACGTCGAATGCGCTTGTAGCTGCTGTATGAGATCACCCCCACCTGTGTTGAGAGGAAGCTCCTCTGCCCCAATGATTTCCCGGCTACAAAAGGATTTCGAGCTGCTCCTCTTTGCTCAATTCTCACCTACAACTTATCTTACACCTCTTTCCCAAACCTTCCATCAACACAAATACCGCAAATATGGGCTACCCGGAAACCGCTGAGGGCTTCATGGTCCACGACCACAAGAAGTGGTGAGTAACTTACACGGAGATTTGCCAATCACAGCAACGCAATACTGACATTCGCCTCACAGGTCTGACTTCAAGAAGGGCGAGTTCAAGCTCAAGAAGTTCGAGGAGCACGATGTCGACATTGCCATTGAGGCTTGTGGTGTCTGCGCTTCCGATCTTCACACCATTACTGGAGGTTGGGGTGACGCTCCCCTCCCTCTTTGCGTTGGCCACGAGGTCATTGGCAAGGTCGTCAAGGTCGGCGACAAGGTCTCAAACTGCAAGGTCGGCGACAGAGGTTCGTTCAGTCCATAGTTCGAACTTTACACAAACCATACTAACAACAATCCAGTCGGTGTTGGTGCTCAGATTGGTGCCGATTTGACCTGCGACAACTGCAAGGCTGACCAGGAGAACTACTGCCCCAACTCCATCGACACCTACGGTGCACCCTACCCTGATGGCACCATCTCGCAAGGTGGTTACGCCTCGCACATCCGTGCAAACGACTACTTCGTCTTCAAGATTCCCGACAACCTCGAGAGCTCGATCGCCGCTCCCATGCTCTGCGCTGGTTTGACCGTCTACTCTCCTCTGGTCCGCCTCGGTGCTGGCCCTGGTAAGAAGGTCGGTATCATCGGTATCGGTGGTCTCGGTCACTTCGCCCTCCTCTGGGCCAAGGCTCTCGGTGCTGAGGTCTACGCCATCTCGCACTCTCCCAGCAAGAAGGAGGATGCCCTCAAGATGGGTGCCAAGGAGTTCATCTGCACCAAGGAGAAGGGTTGGAACGAGCCTTACAAGTTCGCCTTCGACTTCGTCATCAACACCGCCGACGCCATTGACCAGTTCAACTTGGACGACTACTTCAGCACCCTCAAGGTCTGGGGTAAGTTCCACATGGTCGGCTTCGGTGACAAGCCCATCCCTACCCTCATGGCCCAGCAGTTCGCCGGCAACGGTTGCTCGATTGGAGCCTCTCACATTGGTAACCGTCCCGAGATGGAGGCCATGTTCGAGCTCGCCTCGAAGCAGAACATCAAGTCCTGGGTCGAGACCATCGACGTCAGCGAGGAGGGTTGCAAGACTGCTCTTGAGCGTCTTGAGAAGAACGACATCAAGTACCGCTTCACCCTTGTCAACTTCGACAAGGCCTTCGGCAAGCGCTCTTAGATGTGCTATTGATACGTTTGGATGACTTACTGTAATACCTACATGACCTTCATGATGATGGGAAGATATTTGGAATTGGCCCTTGGCTGGCCAAGGTACCAATTTGGAAATAGCTAGATCACTCTAAAGAGTGGATATAGTAGAAACGATACCCTTCAAGAGAATCATTTGATGCCTTATCCATGTCGCTCAAGTTCTGTGTTGCTCATGTATTTGTGCCATGATCAAGAGGGTTGGAAATTCCGAATCGAAGACTCAGGCACAGCACCAGCCAAGGCTCAACGGGCGCATATCGAGGCTCTCGGAAAATCGGACGATCCTTATAGCCCGCCACGGACCGTCCCTGCATGTTTTCCTCACGACCTCTGAAGTCTAATGCTTCCCTTGTTCTTCGAAATATCTGCCGGGCGTAGAAGTTGTTATGTATGATCCCTAGATGCCGTCGCGGCATGTCCAAGAGAGACAATCGGTAAGTGGGCATGGATGGCTAGAATGCCGAGTGTCAAGCCGAACGAGTCGAGTCTGCCCTACCCCCCACTTCCATCCCGCCTCATTGATTATTGTCTCATTACTGCTTAACGCCGAGAGGAAGTGATTGATTGATTGATAATACTGTCGCGTCCTCGAATTTATCCAGGGGTCTTTTCTGTTCATATCGCTCGTCGCATACTCAGAATTCAAGCATACAACAATGGCAGACTACATAGTGTAAGTACTGAGCCAACTCAGACGCTAGGAATCAAGACGAAAGTGACTAATACGCTCTCCACAGTCCCCTCTGGCTCGACGGCAAGGAAGTCGTCACCGAAACCACCTTCGATGTCAACTCACCCAAGACTGAGAAGAAGCTCTGGAGCTGCTCTTCTGCCTCGGTCGAAGACGCCCAAAAAGCCGTAGACTCATGCCAACGCGCCTGGAAGTCATGGAAGAAGTTGAAGAGCACAGAGATCCGCAAGATCCTCTTGAAGGCTGCAGACATCATGGAGAGCCGCTTGGACGAGCTGGCTGGATACCAAATGGAAGAGACGGGTGCCCCTGATTTCATTGTAAAGCAATTCAACCTGCCCACAACAGTCGAGATGTTCAGAGATGTCGCTGGCCGCATCGGTGGCATCGTTGGTATGATTCCTCAGACTCAAGATGGTGGAGCTCTGGTCTTCAAGGAGCCTTACGGTGTCATTCTGGGTATCGCCCCTTGGAATGCTCCCTACATCCTGGGTCTGAGAGCCGTCATCTACGCCCTGGCCACTGGCAACACCTGCATTCTCAAGGGAAGCGAGCTCTCGCCTCGCTCATTCTGGGCCATTGGAAGTGTCTTCCACGAGGCCGGTCTTCCCGCTGGTTGCCTCAACGTTCTCTACCATCGCACTACCGACGCCGCCGCTGTCACCAACCATCTCATCGAGGCTCCTGAAATCAAGAAAGTCAACTTCACTGGCAGCACTGCCGTTGGTGCCATCATTGCCGCCAAAGCTGGTCAGAACCTGAAGCCCTGTCTGATGGAACTGGGTGGCAAGGCTTCCGCTCTTGTCCTTGATGATGCAGAGATTGAGAACGCCGCTTTCCAGTGCGCTTTGGGTGCCTTTGTCCACGCCGGCCAAATCTGCATGTCTACCGAGCGCATCATTGTCCACAAATCCATCCTTGAGCCTTTCTCAGAAGCTCTCAAGGGTGCTATCGCAAAGATTTACCCCGACTCTGGCGAGGCTCCCATTCTGGTCGCCAAACCCGCCGTCGAGAAGAACCAAAAACTTGTCAAGGATGCTGTTGAGAAGGGCGCTAAGCTCCTCTACGGCGACATCAACTCAAAGGAGACGAACGCACATCGTCTTCGTCCCTTCGTTGTTCAGGATGTGACCAAGGAGATGGACCTCTACTACACCGAGTCTTTCGGTCCTTCAGTATCACTTCTGACCGTCGACTCGGATGAGGAAGCTGTAAACTATGCCAACGACACCGAGTACGGCCTTTCCGGTGCTATCTTCACTAAGGACCTGCAACGAGGTATTAGACTGGCCAGACAAATCGACAGTGGCGCTGTGCACATCAATCAGATGTCTGTACACGACGAAGCTGGTCTGCCCCACGGTGGTGTTAAGAAGTCTGGTTGGGGTCGCTTCAACCACGAGTACGGTCTCAACGAGTTCTTGAAGCTCAAGACTGTTACCTTTGCTGGTGACTGGTGAAAAGTGTGAAGTTGTTGATGACTTGTCTTGATATTATGATGTCTCTTTTTGTTGTATATACCAAATTTGCGAGTTGAACCTATTGCATATACCCACCATTAGCTGCTACGGACAAGCGTCCGCTTATCTTCAGGTTGGTTGTATGATTTCCATGGCAGGCACAAAGAGTGCATAATTATGCACGATTTCACAGTGTTGTGCAGATTCTCTCCGCGCAGGTCAAAGCTCATCTTTCTCATATTGCCGCGACAGCACCTTGCAGACTTGCGGCACGTAAATAGCTGGTCTGTGACGTGTTTTCGCGAATATGTATTCTTATCAAGCACTCACCGCTAGCTTTCAACAGCTAGGGGTCAGTCAAGCCGGTGAAGCAATGTCAGAACCATTTTCACCAACGTCCTCCCTCGCAGAAGACGTTAGCGATACAAAGCGTATTGAGGACGATGCTCTCCTCGAGCCAACAATCGAAGACGATGGGTCAAGCGATGTACCGGAAGCTGAGAAAGATACCATCAATGTTAGATCTTTCGACGACGACGGGAATGAAATCTTCAAGCTTCGTGCATACCAAGACGAGATGCTCGTAGAGAGTCTGAAGAGGAACACCATCATCGTGCTAAACACTGGAGCTGGTAAAACACACATGTAAGTAATCGTTTACAAGAACAACGAAAATATTATCGAGAAGGTTTGACGAAAGCCACCGCGTGCCATAGAGCCCTTGCTAGGACAAGAGCAGAACTGGAACTGGACGATTCAGACAAACTCGTGTGGTTTCTGGCCCCCACAGTCGCCCTTTGTCATCAACATCACAAGTCAATCAAAACAAACCTGCCAGCATATCAAACAAGACTCCTCACAAGCGAAGATGGCGTCGACAGATGGACCGATCAAACAGTCTGGGATGGCGTTCTCAAGGATATGAAAATCATCATCAGCACTTACGGTGTCCTCTACGATGCTCTCTGCCACGGATTCGTTGCCATGAAGCGACTCTCGCTGTGTGTCTTCGACGAAGCACATCATTGCACCAAGAAGCATGCTTCTAACATGATCATGCAGCAGTTCTACCGACCAGCCAAGGGTGCCGGGCAATCGGTACCAAGAATCCTAGGTCTCAGTGCTAGTCCGGTGATGAATGCCAAAGCTGGAGGGTTAGAAGTACTTGAGACGAATATGGACAGTCACGCCATTACACCAAGATTGCACAGATCAGAATTGATGCAATACGTACATATCCCGGAGCTCATGAAGATGTCTTTCCAAAGTCAAGAGGCACCCTACATTCACAACTCTTTGCGAGAAACTCTGACCACAATCATTCATCAATACAAGATACGCGAAGACCCATACCTTGTTGAGCTCATCCAAGCTGGAGGTCCGGACATGAAAGCTAGTGTCAATGAGATACTCATGTCGCGCAAAACTTACTGCACAGATCAGCTTAGGGCGCTGAGAACGCGTGCAGAAGTCATTGCCAGAGACATCAGCCCATCCGCATCGGAGACATATATTAAAGCTTGTCGAGACAAATTCCTCGCAGGTATCCAACAAAACAATGCTTCGTGGATGCCGGAACTTTCGGACAAGGAGAAAGGTCATCTTGCACAGGTTGTCAGTGGTCTACGTGTAGACTCTGCCATCTCGGACTCGACTGCAAGTCCAAAACTTCAGATGCTTCTGGAGATACTGAGAAAAGAATCTGGTCCTTCATTTACTGGAATCATCTTTGTTGAGCAAAGGGCTGTTGTTGCAGCTTTGGCAGAGTATCTCACCTCCATGGCAGAGATGTCGCAACTGTTCAACATCGGCACGTTCGTTGGAGGCTCGAACTCATCAAAGAAGAAGTCAACCATCGGTGACATTAACGACTTGAAAGCACAGCAGCAGACTCTGGACGACTTCCGGATAGGAAAAAAGAACCTGATCATTGCGACAAGCGTGCTCGAAGAAGGTATTGACATATCCTCTTGCCAAACAGTCATATGCTTTGACGCTCCTCTCAACCTCGTGTCATTCGTTCAAAGACGTGGTAGAGCAAGAAAGAAGGACTCAAAATACATCATCCTGCTGGCGGACGATGACATCAAGGGCGAACCTGCCAAGTGGAATCAACTCGAAGACCGCATGAAAGCAGCATATGAAGACGAATACAGAAATGCTCAGCTGGCAGCACAACTCGAACAAGTTCACGAAGCGGATGGCAGAAAATATGAAGTACCCAGCACAGGCGCTCTCCTCACTCTCGACAATGCAAAGTCGCATCTCTACCATTTCTGCGCTACGCTTCAAACCACCAGCTATGTTGACCATCGACCAGTGTTTGACTGTCGAACAGATGCAGAAGCTCTGGTCACTGCGAATGTCCTTTTGCCATCATGTGTGAACAAGAAGTATCGAACAGCTGTCAGTGCACATGGCTGGCGTACTGAAAGAGCAGCCATGAAGGATGCGGCCTTCCAAGCTTGTGTAGTATTGCATCAAGCTGGCCTACTGAATGATCATCTACTCCCACCTCATATCCAGACTCCTGACCAAGCCCGTCAAAATCGACCTGGTCTGATTCCAGTCGCGAAAAGAGTTGATCCTTGGTCACTAGGTGAAGCAAACTCTTGGTTTAGACATACAGTCGAGCTTAAGATTGAGGGTCAGCCTAGCATCTCGATGGCGATGTTCTTACCTGTTGAGTGTCCGACGATTGATGTGATTCAGTTGCATCTGAGCATGTCTGTCAGAGGTTTTGCGAAGATCGGGCCTGGTCAACCATGCGCTTTAAGCGTTGATGAAATCGCGCAGAAACAAAGAGATACCGAAACTATTCTGCTCTCAGTGTTATCGCCTGCTGATGTCGCAGATGCAAAAGGAAACTACGCCGCGATGTTCGAACCATTGGATAGTCAAGATCGAGCCCAGCTTAGCAGAAAGAGCCTGCCAGCAAGTCAACTGCTCTCTACTGCTCGATCAGCTGCGGATGTTGGCCTCGTTCACCTCAATGGTCAAATTGGCCGAACATATGTTTTTGAGAGTATACAAGGTCAATCTCAACAGATTCTGGAAGTCACCAAGTTCCCCAAGAAACGCGACTTCCTGACACAAGTCACCGAGGAATCAAAGAAGAACAAACTCACCCGCGAGCAGCTAGCGACTTCCCAATGCACAATCGACCTCCTGCCAGTCAGATATTCTTTCTTTGCCGCTTGCATACCTTCCATTCTCCACAAGATAGAAATCACCATTCTCGCCGCTCGTCTTCAAACCACTCTTTTGGCACCAATTGGCTTTACGAATCTCCAACTCATCATCGAAGCCACCACATCAGGTAATGCCGATTTCGCTGCCAGCTACGAAAGGCTTGAATACCTTGGTGATGCGGTGTTGAAATATTGCACGCACATACAGCTATCGGCTCAACATCCCGAATGGCCAGAAAGTTACCTCACCGCGGAAAAAGGAAGAACGAATGGAAATGCATCGCTTTCTCGTGCTTGCTTAAGCAGTGGGGTAGATAGATATATCTCCACCACGAAGTTTACTGGAAACCATTGGAAGCCACCACTATTGCCCTTTGATGACGCAGAAAAGGATGAGAAGAAAGTGGACAGGTCTACAAAGACATTGGCAGATGTTGTGGAAGCATTAATTGGCGCCTCCTATATTGACAAAGGTCTTGAAGGCGCACTTTCCTGCATCCGAATCTTCCTGCCCAACGAACAATGGCTCCCTCACTCATCATGTCTGTCTATCCTGCTCAGCAATACGCCTTCTCTTCCTAGCGTTCCGCCATTCCTCAGCACAGCCGAAAAACTCATCGACTACAAATTCGCCAATCCCTCTCTACTCCTCGAAGCACTAACCCACTCCTCCTTCTCCTCTACCGAAGCTCTATCCTACGAACGCCTCGAATTTTTAGGTGACGCAGTACTAGACCAAATCCTCGTCCCCTCAATCTTCGCCGCAAAACCAGCATTAAAGAATCACGAAATGCACAGAATGAGACAAGCACTGGCAAACGCGCATATCTTGGGAATATGCAGTCTTGAACTTTCCCTTTGTGTTCCTCGCCTTGAAGCCATGCCTACTTCTTCAGCAGCTCAAGAGGTGAAATTGGAGGAAGTAGGACATGAATATCACCTCCATGATTTCTTACGCTGTGGCAGTAGCGTACATATACAACGTCAAACCGCACTAGCACGATATACACCCTTGCGCGAACAAATTCTGCAACAACTGCACAAAGGACACGAATACCCATGGCCCGACCTACTGCGCCTAAAATCCCCAAAATGGATGTCTGATATCCTCGAATCACTGCTCGGTGCAATCTACATAGATTCCCAAGGCAGTCTCGCCGCCTGCAAAGCCTTTGTGGAGAAACTGGGGTTGCTGGACTTGATGGATAGGTTTTTGGAAGAGGGTGTGGCTGTTGGGTTTCCGAGGGAGAGGTTGGGTATGTTGGCGAACATGAATGGTGTAGAATATGTGGCTGAGGGGGATGGAGAGGGAGGGTGGGGGTGTAAAGTGCTAGTGGGAGGCAGAGAAGTTGTTGAAGTGGGAGAATGTGTTAGTAGGGAGGAGGCGGAGGTTAGGGGTGCTGCTATGGCTGTGAGAGTGTTGCAGGAGGAGATTATCAGGGGGATGGAAAGTGCAGATCAAGAGACGGTTGATATAGAATGATGATGCGTGGGAAATTTTTGGCTATGTGGCAGACTATGTAGAAGAAGGTATGAAAGAATACCGAGACATTCCCATACCGCCCTCTGCAATCCCCTCCTCAAAGATTATACCTCCTCCACAACTCACGCGTACTCTTTTTCGCCGTTCCCATCTAAACCAACCCATCACACTCCACCTGTGGTTGACATGGGCATCGAAATCTCAGGAGGCGCCGACTCGGCCAACAGCAGAAGGTCCGGCGACGTGATATCGTCGAGAAGCATCCTATTGACGAAAAGAGTCACGAGTCACGAGTCACTGCAAAAGAGATTTTGAAGAGATGAAGATTTGTAGTTTGAGTAGTTGTCCCTGTGTCTTCCACGTGAAACTGCTCACATAGAGCTTGGGCTTGAGCACGACTGACTATGGAGTTTTTGAGACACTTTGCACGAGCACGTGAGGTAGCCACTGAACGTATGGGTCTTGCCACGCAGCGCAGGGCCTCGTGTCTATGTCGTATGCTACAAGCGACCTACCTCATTGTACACGAATTGAGCCTTATCCACGGAGGAAGAGCTATAGCTGTTGGGTCCGGGTATACACAGACATTGTAGGAGCTAGGCGTGGAATTTTGATCTGACTGTGAGCGAGTTAGCTCTTGATCCATTCCCAAGCGAAAGAAGAGAGAGATGGATATGGTTGATTGTGTATCAGAGTAAAAGGTTGTAATCCTCGGGCCGCCAGAGTAATAATCATAACAGCCCTCAGGGATTTTGATTTTCGTTTTGTGTAAAACATCATGCTAGTAGGGGAGGGAGTGAGGGGTGGAAAGAAAGCGGTCACATACCTAGTTTTGATGATTTGGACCCTGCAAGTCTACTACAGGTCTCTGACCTTAGCGACCTCGGGTCCGTCGACGCTGACCATTTTGACGTTGTTCTCTTTCAACTCTTGTGCAAGCTTTTTGTCGGCCTCGTCGCCTTGTTCAACACCTTTTGTGCCTTCGCGAATGACGACGGTTTCGAAGCCCTCCTTGGCCGCATCGATAGCAGTAGCTTTGACGCAGAAATCTGCTGCTAGGCCAACACAGAAGACATGTGTGACGCCCTTCTCTTTCAACGTCTTTGCCAAACCAGTCTCGACGATCTTTGGATTCAGGAAAGGTGTGCAGAAGGCCGAATACATCTCCACTCTTTTGTCTTGACCCTTTTCCACAACATCGTCCAATCTGCCGACATCAAGTTCTGGGATCAATTCACTGCCTGGCGAGCCAGCGACACAGTGATCTGGCCATAGATTTGTTGTCTGGGTCTCTTCGGGATTGTGAGGGTTGGCGATAGTGATGGACGACTCAAAGGGCTTGTTGTTCGGCGGAGGATGTTGTGATGCGAAAGAGATGTGGTCTTTAGGGTGCATGTCCCTTGTCGCTACACGGAGAGTCCATGGTAGTTTGAGGAGGTCATTGATCACGGGAGCAATAGACCGGCCATCTGTCACGGCAAGACTGCCTTTCTGCGCAACATGTCAGAGAATTCAGGATACAGTACGCGACGACCGCGATTTCTTTGGCCAAGCAGAAGATTTCTCAAAGTCATTTCGACTCAAGGAGTAGGTGTGCGCCTGGGTAACGCCGCGGGTCTGAGCTCAAAGATTGGTGGAGACTAACCGGTGGACAGAAGTCTTCCTGAAGGTCAACGACTATGAGGGCCGCTTTGATGCTTGGGGTCATAATGTTCGTTACAGTCGTGGTATATGGAGGGACTTGAGGGCGTGATTGTGATATGTATTCAAGTTGGCAGTTTCACTGTCAGAAGCGGCGTGTCCTTGAGCCTCATCCTTCCAGCGGGCACGGTGGTGACGGAGACGATCTGAGAAGGTGAAGAAGCTCGGACTGGTGATAGCATATGAAGCTCGTGCTCATCACGCACGAACACGTTTTGTTATATTTTCTCAATCAATTTATTTCTTCATGAATGGGCGTCTGGCGCAGTGGTAGCGCGTCTGCTTTGCATGCTGAAGGTCTAGGGTTCGATCCCCTAGTCGTCCATACCTTTTGC